>QRFJ01000112.1:0-7500 GCA_006176705.1 Cocos nucifera | reverse complement strand
CGTACGTATATATACATATATATATATGTATATATATGTATATATATACATATATATATATATATATACGTACGTATATACATATATATGTGTGTGTGTGTGTGTATGGATGTATGTATATATACATATGTATGTATACATACATCCATACATACATACATACATATATATATATCTATGTATGTATCTATATATATAAATATATGTATGTATATATGTATGTATGTATGTATGTATCTATCTATCTATATGTATATGTATGTATGTATGTATGTATACGTACGATACATACATGCATGCATGCCACACACACACACACACACACACACACATATATATACAGACACATATGTATATGTACATATATGCGTATGTACATATATCTACATACACATATATGTACATACACATATGTGTGTATGTACATATATGTACATATACATGTGTGTGTATATATATGTATATATACATATATACACGTGTATATATATATATATAAAAATATATATATGTATGTATGTATGTATATATGTATATATACACGTGTGGATAAATATATGTATGTATGTATATATGTGTGTGTCTATACACACACACACACACATATATATATGTAGATGTGTGTGTGTGTATCATGAAACAGTGTTATCTCGAAGAGTGGGACAAATGCATATTGAAGAGAGGGGGGAAGGGTGCTGATCACTAGTGAAAATTGTGATGGACAAAAACTTATCCATAACCCCTTGTCAAACAAATCTTCCCCTAGACTTGGAGCTCATTATTAATGAAGATAAGAGAGGGCAGCATAATTCAGACCTTGATGAATCTCAATTATGAATTGAAATGATTTTTAGGGTTAAACAGGATCACACACACACACACACACACAGAAACTACATTCACTCTGCTTTCTAGCGGTCCCTAAATCAGCACATGTATGGAATCTCGAAAAGGGTGCCTGTAAACAGGAACAGCTGGACATGTCAACAGAATACTATCCATACAAGTTGAACGAAAGAATCATTTGATCACTGTGGGCCACATGAACAAGCATTGTTGCCTCAAAAGAAACAAGATGATGTAGTTCATATAAATTGGATGTCAAAATTCTCAAAACTCTGAAATAAGTGCTTATGCATTGCATAATCTATTACAAAGATAATTGATATGCAGTTACTTGTGTTACAATAATTCACGAGCACATATCTAATAATCAAAGAACATTTCTTGGGACTTGAAGCATATATTGTAAGAGAAATTTTTGAGATCTAGTTTTCCCAATATGTGGAGATAATTTAGCCAAGGGGTTGTAAAACTGAATTGCTTACTTCCTGTAATATATAATTCTTGCTATCTAAGAATTTTAAAATTTTTGACATCTGAGCAACAAAAATGAAATTTGATGAGAATAAAATCATTTTATGCTATAATTTGCCAAGATGGTAACTTTTGTGCAACACCTAATTTTTTCTGCACCATAGTTCTAAACTTGAAACCTCAATGTACAATTACTATGGCGTCTGTAGATGGTATCTTTATGATACATCAAACAATCAAAATCTCAAAAACTTCACATTACTGCATCTGGTTTGGGCTTGTTGCTAAAACTCTTTTAAGATTTAAAGATAAGCCCTTTGAAACAGAACTTACTCACTAAAGATCCCCTGGAATCACAAAAGAGACTGCTTTGTTCCCGAGAACATTGAATTAGGACAAGAATTTAAGTCTTGTGCAACAGATTTTTTGTGCTTTAATACCCATGATGTAAGTTCTACCTTGAAAAACTGAATCCATGAATTGTTATAAACTGATTTACATTCCAGATTTGAGAAAGAAACTACCTACTAGAAGCTAATTGGCAAAAGGCTAAAAATCTATAGGTGGACAAAAGAAGCAAACCTTCAACAATCATGAGGCAAAAGTTGGGAGGTATAAGAAAAGAGAGGTTTGAAAATTATTAGCATGAACTGATCTGGAACCTTCTTTGCTCCTCCTACATATTAGACTTGACTAAAACAACTCATGGGACCATAATAATCCACTTGCCTAATAAAACATGACTAAGAATTTTCTAAAGTAAAATTCATTTTATGGAGGCTGCATAGAAAGCCATTGATATCAGTTCAAAAGACAATCACAGTGACTCAAAACCTTTAATGGCCATTCACTTAATTTTACCTGTAATAGCTGACAATTAATTGTCCAAAATTTCGATGAGTGACATACTTAAAATCATCAGCAAGTATCACACAATTTCGCAACAAAAGTCTATTAGTGATCCAGATTCCTAAGCTCCATGAAAGCATTAACTAGAAAACTTCATATATTCAACAGTGTACTATGGAGTAGAAAAATTGTCTCACCATCAGAATTGAGGATCTTTACTCGGTCAACTCAGTCAACAGTAAGCCACCAAGAGTTCAATCTTCAGCTTCCACAACCTAATGTAAACATAAAGTATTTAGAGATGCAAGACAACAGAAAAATGAATCATGCTTATGGACAATTTCCTGATGCTCAGTCCAACTCAAAATTTGATTCTTCAGAAAAATTAACAGCAGTATCCTACCAGAGAACTTGACTAACTGCCTACCATTCTTAAAAAGACTGAAATGTTGTTGATACCCTCCCTCTACTCTGATTGTTGATTCCACTGTTTCGTCTATGATAGGTGAAAGGACCAAAGATGGACTAAGGACACATACACCCAATGATAATTATTCGATGCCAAACTTAATAAACAACAGAGAACATTATATATTTCTAATTCTGGTTGCTTAAAACAGGGGTTGGGTGCCTCAGAGATGATGCATCTAGGGAAGCTCCAAACTCAAGGATGATGCAGTATTAGATGTACTAGAAATGCCAGGCACATGGTGAAGCTGACCTTAGCAAGGTTAACACTTATGATGCCTAGTGAAACCTGTAAAACCGTGCTGCATGCAACATCAATAACATAGCATGAGTATTTGCAACAAAAAACATGAGGAAGCCAGAGGACTCGAGAAAAGTCTCAACTCATGGAAACAAATATCCAAGAATTCCTACAGTAAAACTACTATTAAACTGATCATGTTTGTAAATAATAATAACAGAGGACAGATGTCTATGGTTAGGCATACATGAAACCAACTTGACTTAGACCCAAACCAAGAATTTCTTGCTAGACATATAATTATATTGTTAGCTCTATAGCTGCCAGACGGTCTAAAGATTCAAACATAGGTAAATCGTACTATGGCATCACCAAGACCAATCTGCAACTTTGTAATACAATTTAGGCTATCCCCCTACCAAAAGTACAGGAATGCAAGACCTCTGTATCAAAAGTATAGGAATCTAAGAGCTCTGTCCATTGACGGTATATAGTCCATGTAAAACAATATAGCACTACACAGCATATAACATGCACTTAAAACACTATAGCACAATAGTCTAAGGATGTGTATGAAACCATCAAACCTTTTAATGGTCTGATACCACATTTATTCTTGTGCATCTCTTTCTCCATACATACATACATACATATACATTTGGATAATGAGTGTCCCACATCGATGATCCGAGCCATTAAATGTAATATACTACCTCTAAATTACCTACATATCCAAAATCATGTGATTTGGAAACTCCTAGATTATACATTTCAAAAAATTGCATCAAGTCGGACTTGGCTATACTCAAGTGGAGGTCCACTTAGATTAGATTAGGTCTCTATTAGATAATGGAGGACCCTTGAGCCATTGAATGAGATCTATTACTTCTAAACTGCTTACAAAAAATCACATGATTTGGAAACCCTAGACTTATGCATCAAGTGATCAAAAATATATATAATTTAATTAAATGTGTGTGTGTGTGTTAACTAATATTTTCTTTCACTGCAAAACACTTCTTTTAATATATTTTTTCGCTTTCCTTTTTTCTTTTCCTGAGATGTCACTGTCCTTCATCTCATAAAAGCATAATAAGTAAAGATAATCAAAACTTAGCATGAGATAATAGGAAAAACAACTAAATCCCCACCATATATCTAAGTTTCTACGCTTTAATACATGAACTAGAAGAAAGGGGCCTATATCAGGGCTAAGAGCATGGAAAACCAATCTTAGGATTGCAAGAAGGCCAAACCTGAGATCTGATAAATGAAATGGATTGATTGGAGAACCACGAAGGCCGGTCAAAAGGATGGCGATGGCCGATTGAACAGTGGGAGTGGCTGATCAGATCGTGGATCGCCGAAAAGGGGGAAGCTCCGACTGTCGATTAAGGCTGCGATGGCAGAGATCAGAGGCCGATCTGCGGAGTGACCTTTGATGGCGCAGATCGTAGGCCGGTGGAGTGACCTTTGAAGGTGGAGATCGGAGCGGATCGGAGGAGAGGGGCGGATCGGAGAAGAGGGGTCGAGATAGGGGGAGAGTGGTGGAGGGCAGCGGAGAGGGGGGAGATATACGGAGAGGGTTGAGGAGATATGCGAAGATTGGCGGGGGACAGAGATCGGTAGCGACGAGAGGATCCCAGTGGAGAAGCAGAGGAAGAGATTCGGGCGCGGTGGAGCTCAGGCAAGGCGAGAAAAAGAGCCCGGGATTGTGGGGAGGGAAATAATAATAAAATAATAAAAGGAAACGTAGATTAACCACGATTCTTGCACCCGGCGCCAAAGCTGAACGGACGTGCCATAACGAATTAACGATCCAATTTAATAAATATTAATAGGTACATTTGTCACTATATTAAACTCGGCTGTTTTTCATGAATAAATATTATAAAAAAATTAATTTATTTTTTTATTAATTAATTTATTTATATTTTTATTTTTTTTAAAATAAAAAAATTAATTTTTTTGGATAGCATTTATTATGAAAGAAAATCTTACCTATCTAAGAGGTAGCTAAATCATTTTTTTATCAATCAAGAAAATAACTCTTTTAATTTATTCCTACTATATTCTTAATCTTATAATATAATATAATATATAATAATAATATAATATATAATAATATTTATATTAGATATTATAATATATTATTATAATATAATATATTATAATATGATATAGAATATTATATTATAATATTATAATAAATTATTATAATATAATATATTATATTATTATAATATATTATGATAATATAATACTACAATAATAATATAATAATATGTTATTATATATAACAATATATATTATATTATATTAATATTAGATATTAACATAATATAATATAATATAATATAATATCATAATATTATATTATATTATGTTATTAGATATTATAATATATTATTATAATATAATATATTATAACATGATATTGAATTTTATATTATAATATTATAATAAATTACTATAATATACTATATTATATTATTATTATATATTTTAATAATATAATACTATAATAATATAATAATATATTATTATATATAATAATATAATTATGTTATATTAATATAAGATATTAATATAATATAATATTGTTGGTGCGGAAATCCATAAGGACATCGGAGATGGCTGTAGTGGAGAAGACGAGACCGTCGATGGGACCTACAAAATAAAATCCAAACCGAATGTGGGGGTCTCCGATAGGATCCTCTGGTGCTCAAGTTAATTTTTCGATCAACTGGAATGGAGTGCTCAAGATATTAAGAAGCAAAGTGATGGAAAGGAGAAGAGAGCTTAGAGAAACATATATATGGAGGGTTCTTTTTATAGACAAAGTCTGTAACAAACTGATGTGATAGCCATAACCATCTAATAGTGGGCTACTTGGGATCACGTGAAGTTTGTTATGAAAAGTGATGTATGTTATCATGACGTGCTAGCCTGTTAAATTTGATAGCTGAGGTTCGGATGGAATAGACGTTGACTGTGAAGGACTTTAAGTCACGACAGTTCTAGAGAAGTTCAGACTTCTCTAAGATTATATGCGTGCAGGTTGGTTTGTGTCGAGTTGGGAGATAAATTTGCGTGGATGATGAAGTCCCTCTGGATGACCAAAAGAAGTTCGACTGGTTGGAGATTGACTAAAAAAGTTCGTCCGAAGGAAGCGCAACTGGAGGAGTTTATCCGAAGGAAGCGCGACTGGAGGGGTTCATCTGAGGGGAGTGCAATTGGAGGAGTTCGACCATTCTCCAAGTTTGCCGCCAATCAAGGTTGGGAAAGTCGAACTTGGGCCCTACCACTCATCTCAAGTTAAGAAGTAAGGTTAGTTAAATAGCAGTTCCCTCTTACTGTCTGAGATTGAGCCGCCGAACTTCCACTTGCTGTTAAGAGATTCTACAATACGAACTCGTTGCCGAGGAAATCGATAAATCCCAATAGGAAGAAGGTCGGTGGTCGAGAACTTTGACCAAGAACTTCGGCAGAGGTTATTTTACTCCGAACAAATATAATATAATATAACATTGTTACCCAGCTATGCAATCTAAGAGGGGGGTGAATTGAATTTTTAAAATTTTAATGTTAATTTAAAGTTGTCAAGATTGAATGATGATATGCAAGTAGTGTGTGTAAAGCAATTTAGGTTAGATAAATATATAAAAGATTAAAAAATAAGAATTTAATAAACTAAGAAAGGAAAGACAGTAAGCACATCACAAACAATAAAGATTTATAGTGGTTCGGTGCTTTTCTTGCACCTACATCCACTCCCAAAGCTCCTACTTGGGAATTCAAAACCATTAAACGATTCAACCAAAATATAACGTCGGTACCTCCGACTCTAGCTATTCCAAACTAGCATACTTATTTCTCAGGTACAAGCCAATCCTACACACTCCAATTTAAGGCTCGGATCAACCCTCCTAAGTTTTGGAACCCCCCAAAACTTGAATCGAAACAATAAAGCAGAATATAAGAGTTAATGACAAGCAAATATAAGTTTAGCTCTCTTAATGAGCAAATAAAATTTTAAGAATGCTTTTTACAATAATGGAGAAAGCTTTTCTGATTTTCCTCAAGATCTTTGGAGACTTAAATGAGCTCTTGAGAGATTGGTGAATTTGAAATGAAAGCTTCTTTGCTTAAAGATGACTTTTGCTTTGGGCTTAATTGAATGTATCAATTTCTTATGTTTCCCTTTTCATGGCCTTTTAAATCTTCAATGGATGGAGGAGAGAATCCTGAGCAAAATTTGTAGACGTTGGAGATCTTAAGGAAAGTATTAAAAGCTACTAAAATGAGATAAAACTAGCTATTGCAGAATATTTCCATCACAGGGGTCGACTCATGGGTCAACCTCTGAGACAGAGTCCAGAAAATTGATTGTTCTATATTTTTGACCTTCGGAATAGCAGAGGTCGATCCAAGAGTCGACCCTTGGCACAGAAACAGCATGCCAAATGGCCTGTTTTAGTAGGGATAGACCTAGGGGTCGATCCTTTTGCTTAAAACTTGATTTTCTCCCAAAATATGCATCCAAAAATCATGGGACTGTCTCTAAAGGATCAGAAATCTTCTATACTTGCTCTTATGGCTTTCAGATCAAAAAATCTCTCTCT
>QRFJ01000111.1:2155705-2405305 GCA_006176705.1 Cocos nucifera | reverse complement strand
GCTGTTACGGTCAAAGTTATGATACCTACGACTGGTACGGTGTTGCCAGCAAATCCAACTAGTGGAAAATTCATCGAGCTCAATCGATAATCAGGTAGGGACATTTTCAAGAAGGCACCATAGAACAATACATCAGCCGAGCTTCCATTATCTACGAGGATGCGGCGTACATCGTAGTCAGCAATATTCAACGAAACTACAATCGCATCATTATGCGGAAGTTGGATTCCCTGGCCATCCTCCTCGGTGAAGACTATAGGCTCCGAAATCTTTCATTTCTTCATCGATCCTTCAAGCCTGCTGGTTTCCTTTTGCTGAGATCCCCCTAAGATAGTGTTGATGATGCCAACAGGTGGCCGGTCTTCTTGTTGGTTTTCTCCGCTTGGCGTTAGCGTTCTTGGCCGATCTTCCACCCCCTCGGGCCGCCTTCGAAGAAACCGACTTAGTCTGCCTCGCCTGACGAGCTCTTCGATCTCGTTCTGGAGTTGAATGCACTCCTCCGTGTCATGACCGTGATCGCGATGGTAGAGGCAGAACTTGTTGGGATTACGCTTGTAAGGGTGAGAGCGCATTCTTTCTGGTCTTGGAAGCCATTCCCGGATCTCCATCAGAACTTGAGTCTTCGGGGTGTTTAGGGGGGTGTAGTTGTGAAATCATCGTAGGCGGGGAGAACTTCGGCGCTGAGGAGAAATTTGGCGCGTCCTTCCGTCAGAGCTTCCCCGCTTTCGAGCTTGAGGGGGAATCCGAACTTGCTCGCGACCAGGGGGAGTCCTGGAGCGTGGCCGAGCTTCAATTCGCTTCCTTTCTTCGGAGGGTCTATCCAGCCTGCCGATCAGCCGTTTACCACCGATTTCACCATCCTTAGCTTCGAAGGCCTCCTCTGCCCGGGCATAACTTTCGGCCCGAGCCAACATATCGGCAAAGTCCTTGGGATACTTTTTTTCCAAGGAGAACAATAGGTCATTTTTCTGAAGGCCGCTCTTGAGCGCGGCCATGGTGACCGATTGATCCAGGTCTCGGACTTCTAACGCAGCGATATTAAACCAGAAAATGAAAGCCCGAATGGATTCCCCTTCTCTCTGCCTGATGGCCATTAAGGAGTCTGAGCTTCGGCGTGGATGCCGACTACTGACGAAGTGGGCCGCGAACTGTTGACTCATTTGGTCGAATGACAGGATGGTACTCGGCTTGAGTGCCGAATACCAATTTCTGGCGGCTCCTTTAAGAGTAGAGGAAAAAGCCCGGCACAGGATGGTGTTTGGCGCGCCATGAAGCAACATCGTCGTCCGGAAGGCTTCCAGGTGGTCGACCGGGTCAGTGGTCCCATCATAGCTCTCAAACTATGGGAGTTTGAAGTTCGGCGGGACTGATTCTTGCATAATTTTCTATGAGAATGGAGGGTCGGTTCGGATCTCATTACCATATGAGGGAGGAGCGTGGCGGAGTTCTTCGATCCGATGACTCATTTCTAAGAGCCTTCTATCCAGGAGATCTTCGTGGTCTCTCATTTCTAAAGTCTTCTTGCTGATCGGATGAAAAGCTTCTCCCTGGGACGAGCTGCGGTCTGAACAAGGGCTCTCCTTCCGTTGCTTTTCTTTTCCGGGAATTGGAGGTCGGGTAGCCCATGTCGATTGCCTCTGGATTGGACAACGCGGCTTCGGAGGATCCGAAACCGGTTGGACCGGTACGGCGGCTTGCTGGTGCATGGCCTGTACCGTTTGAACGGCCTCGGTGAGGCCACGAACCTGCTGGACGAGCAGGTTGAACTGTTCAGCGTCTACCGCGGCCTGGATTGTCGGGACTGGGGCGGTAGCGGACGGACCTGGACGGGATCGGGCCGCGGAGGCCGCCGATCGCCGAATTGCAGAATGAGTTTGAGTCACTGGGGCTGGAGCTGGAGCGGATGGACTCGAACGAGATCGGGCCGCGGAGGCCGCCGATCTTCGAGTGGAGGCTCTCCTGGGGGGCATCTTTTCTCTTTGGAAGGGGATTTGAGAAAGAAAGGTCTCTCGAGCACTCCTTTAAGAACAAAGGAACACCAAGCTTCCTTTAAGAAGAAAATCTTCGCCGGTAAAGCCTTTCCTCTAGCGCCAATCTGTTGACGCAGAAACTTATCGTCGTCGGAGTTGAGGCCGAAGAGGCTGCCGCCGGGGACCTGCAAAATAAAGTTTTGCTTGGAACCGGTGGGGGTGGCTCCGGCAAGACCCTCCGACGCTCAAGTTAGTTTCTGTCAACAGGAATAAAGTGCTCGACAGAATATGGAGAAGAAAATAGTTTTCAGAACCTGTTGTCAAGGTATCCGGAGGGTCCTTTTTATAGAGGGAGCTTATTATAACCGTTCTGGTCAATGCCGGTCGTTATTGTCGATCGTTATTGCTGATAAATGCCGATCGTTATTGCCGATAAATGCTGATCGTTATTGTCGATCGTTATTGCTGATAAATGCCGATCGTTATTACTGATAAATGTCGATCGTTATTACTGTCGTGTAACCGTAGCGAGCTTGATTGCCTGCAGGAATTCATCATAAGGAGTTCGGCCGTTGAGAAGCTCGTCCATCGAAGAAGTCTATAGGGAGTCCGGCTTCCGTAGAAACTCACCCGAGAGGAGGTTTTGGGGAAGTTCGGCTCCCGCAAGGGTCTGGCTGAAGCCCGGATGCTGGGAGTCCGAAGGAGTTCGGCCCGGAGCCTAGGCGCTGGGGAGTTCGGCCGCTGGACAGGAGTTCGGGGAGCTCGACCGCTAAGAGAGTTGAAACAAGCTCGGTCGCCGGGGTCTCGGCCGAAGTCCGACCGCTCGGAGTCCAAAGGGGCTCGGACAATAAGTAGTTCGGCCGCTTGAGGAGTTCGGCCGCTAAGAATCTGAAGCTCGGCCGCTTGATAGTTCGGTTGGTTGAAAAACTTCGGCTGAGGCTCAGCCGCTGAGAAGCTCAACCGGATATAGTAGTTCAGCTAGGACGCGTCCGCTGAAGTTCTTCCGCTTTGACCACATCAGGCTGGGATCGAACTTGACTTTGGCAGAAGCGAGATTTATCCCCAACACTTGGCAATAATAATTCTCAGAAATGCGTGGTTAGAAATGGCCAAAAGAAAATGTGGCAGCCAAAAAAGCACGAGCCCCCACCAATCGCTTTCATATCCCCCTTATCCCTCAAGATATCTAAATCCTAGCATGATATAGAGAGTAGTAGTTATTTTATGGCTATATTATATTAGCACTAGCTAGCTAGGAACAGGAGTGTTTACAGTGTGATTCCTGGACCATATAACCTAATGTGACAGAAGGATAGAGCTAGAGCCGGCATTTGTGATTGGTTGTTTTGAGATAATTTGAGAAAGGTGTATGGGTATCACTCAACAGAAAAGGATTTCTTAATGCTTTGAAAAGACCTTCTGCAAGCTAGAATGCAATCATGTGAAATGTGAAATCTGTGATATAGCTAAGAAAGAGTTGAGGAAGGGATAGAATGATTAGCATACATAGATGGAGCACTTGATACTGGTCCTTTCTTTGACCGGATTTTAACACATGGTCCCTTGACCATTATCATTTAAATTTTAGTCCTACACACACTTATATAGGATTTGTACATACACCTACATTTATTATACACATTTATACTAGTTCTTGCATGCAGTTATATTCTCCCAGCACAGCACAAGCATATATTTAATGGGTTTTGCTGGGCAGGCACTCGTTAAGGAGTATTTAATGCTCATTAAAAATAATAAAATATTTGAATTAAGATGATATTAAAGATAAAAATTATTGTAAAGAATATAATGAATATAATTATTTTTATAAAAATAAGAGTTTTGCTTTTAATATCATCTTGACTCAAATATTTTGCTGTTTTCAAAGAGCATTACCCTTAGGACACTCGTTAACAAAACCCATGTTTAATATGTGTACATAATTGTTTGTGATTATGTATGTATCGGAAACAAATGAGAACAATTACTAGGGACCAGAATTAAGAAAAAAAATCTAAAATTTGGTGCAGTTGTTAAAGTCCTAGCTAACAGGAACTAAGTTATAGTTCGGTCAATGAAGAGACTAGCTATCATTTCATTGTATAGAAGAGCAACCAATTAAGAAGTTTTGCTTAAATTTTAATGCTGCTTTGAGGCATTCCATCAAATGGGTTGTGTGCTAGTGTTAGGGGGAAGCCATCATGGATGAATGGGGAAAATCCAAGAGCGATGGAGGCTGGTCTGCATCGGACTCCAACAAGAAGACCCGATCATGGGCTAGAGTGGTTTAGGGTCTACCTCGACATTTATCGTGGACCTCTCACAAGATCATGAAGGTTGAGATTGAGTAGCTCTAGAAGTATTTTACTAAGGTTTTAGAATTCCCAAAAGGGGTGATGGAGAACTCTCGCCCGAAAATGAGAGAATATTTCTATCATACATAAAAGCTTGGGTTGGAGGGTCCTGGCTGAGTGGGTGGCCAAGGACTTTTAGGAGAGAAGGAAGGTCCAAGGGGAGCTTGAGGCCTTCTCACTTGTGAAGCAGCACCTGTTGTTCCAATTTCGGTCGGTAGATGAGAGGGACTTCATCCTTAGTGGCGGTCTCTAGTTCGTCACCGAGTAACTCCTCACCATCGAGCTGTAGGTGCCAGACTTTATTCTAGGTGTGGAAGTCGTTCAGAAAACTATTGTATGGCTATGATTATCCAACCTTCTAATAGAGTTCTGGAATAATGATGTCATTTGAGAATCGCCGAGGAAGCTGGATAGCTGATCGCCATCAACAACTTCATGGAGCAACTCCAGAAGCTAGGGTATGCTCGAATCCAAGTTGAGATTGACACCATGGAACTGTTGAAGCTAGGGGTGTCTATCTGAGGGAAAGGGAAGGTAATATGGCGGCCGTTCATCTCTGAGAATCTATCGACAATTTATTTCTAGTGTGGCTAGATTGGCCATTCCGATGGTGATTGTCGCTTCCCCTCTGCCAATCCAGCGTTGGAAGGGAGTGCTTGCTAGCCTTAGTGGATGACAATGGTGGAGGTAGAGCAACATGATGAGGGATACGTGTTGAATACCGATGGACCAGAACTCATGGAGGTGGAAGGTGATCCGATGGTGGAAACAGAGGAGGAGGACATCCAAATGGCCGCAATCTGGCCATGACTAGGCCCATGGCTAGTGACCTCAAAGATCTGGCAACCTAAGGTTGGCTAGATTGCACCAAAGGGGATGAAGGAGATCGAGTTAACCCTTGACTCGTCTGGCTTCAACTCATCATCCTTGAGAATAAGTTCACCACCAAAGCATCCGACCTCGCCAAGGTCCCCACCGAACTTGGATAGGTGGCAGAAACCAACTAAGGTTGCCCTACATTGATCACCAGGGAAACCAGAGGTGGGGGGGGGGGGGTGGGTTATGTGGTGTGGTTGAGTTCGTGACTTGGGACCCGATGCGATGCAGTGAGTGTGGGCCCTAGCAGGTCGGACTCAGTGGTACCCCCTACTAACTTATCGATGGTGGATATGGGTTCTGGTTTGGCCCACCTCAAATGGGATAGAAGCCCGAGCTCAATCATAAGCTGCACTGATGTTAAGAAGGCCGACCCTGGTTCATAGCCCCAGAAAATCGATGCATGGACTAGGCCACGCCCATCAAGCATGGTGAGCTTGGCTACATGCAAGCTAGGCATTTTGGGCTTAGCAGGGAAGAGAAGCCCATTTTTTAGTGTGCCGAATCTGGTTGGAGGGATGACATTGGTTGTGGTGTTAAATGTATGCTCTAGAAGCCAGATTAGTTGTATATATTCTAGAGGCATAATTTTATAATTAAAATTTTAAAATTAATAAAATTTGGATTATTCTTCTATTCATGTTTTATGTGTTTATATTGTGTCCATAAATCGTCCATTGAGTTAATAGGTATAAAGACACATTCTCAAGAGTTGAGAAGTTGAGACATGTGTAATTATTAGTTAATTCATAAATTACTTTTGATCGTAGGATCATCACAGGGACGGTGTTGGATCCAAATAGATTAGTGCACGGATCGCTTTTCTTATTGGATAGACGAATCTTGAATCTATAGTATAAAGATACTGGAGTGAGAGTATAGGTACTTGATAAAGATCAAGGATACTGAGCCTGACCATCATGAGAAGTACTACCCACTCGTTAGTGACTTGCTCAAAGTTACAATGGTGTAGATAGTTTTTTGACCTACAGTGCTCGGCTATTCACAACTGGGGTTGTTGTAGTTTAACTGCACTAATGCTCGGATACCTAGCCAATCAGTATCTTGTAGTATATGTTGGTTGCAGTAGATCCATTATAGGAATAGGATGTGCACCAAGATGGGATCTATAAATCCTGGTAGATCAAAAGAAGTCCTATACAGTTCATAAGACTGATTCCTAAAATCCATGGCCATGATAGGTGAATGATGGAAATGAGTTTTCATAAGATTTCATATGGGCTCAATTCGATTAAATCTGATATATGACAGACAAACGAGTTTAACAAGTTATCCTTGATCTGCATCTTATCAGTACTTACAATGGAAGAATTAAACTATATAGTAACTTTACCTAAAGGTTCATCTCTTCAGTTATACTGACTGGATTGTCATTACATATTGCTACATATCACTGATGGATTGTGAGAGCTCACTAGGATCATACTGGATCGATGATCCTTATTGGATGTGAGTTGAAATTATTCCAACTCATTGAAAGAAGTTTCAATGATGTTATGATGGAGATCATGATATATTCCACTATCAAACATAATTGAATCTATGGGATCACACAATAAGAGATTTAATCTTAGATTAACCGATTGAACTTGTGAAGTCACAATTAGATTAGGATTTGATGAAATTCTATTAGATTTAAGAGCACTATACTAGCATATGATTAAATCTAATTTCTTCTTTGGACTTGAGTCTTAAATCAAGTCAATTGTCTTAATCCTTAACTAATCCATTTAGATTTAATGGGCACCTAATGGGGCACCCAAAAGGATTGGATCAAGTGAAGATTTGACTCAATCTTTTCTTCCTAGTATTTCCTACTTGGTACCAATGAATGAAAATGAATGTAGGGCGCATGCCACTTTTGGATGAGATCCAGTAGGAGCACACGTCCCCTCTCCTTATGGAATGTTCCAGGGGTGTATGCCCCATGGAAAATGCAAGAGGAATGAGAGGGGTGTGTGCCCCTCTCTAGTTTTCACCATGGAGAGAATGAGAGGGTGCTTGTGCTCTCTCTTTGGTAGGCTAAGTGGGCGCCAAGGATTGGCACCCCCTCTGCTTTCCTATGTTGGCTTGGAACATTCCAATCTAAGCTGGTTTTCTTTGGAAGAAAATAAGAATAAAAGGCATATTATTATGAGATAACAATCATGCTTTTAAACTTGATTGGATTTGATTAAACATTCCAATCTAGGGTAGTTTTCTTGGAAAGAAAATCAAATTAGAAGGCATATTGTTATGAGATAACAATTGTCCTTTTAAACTTGATTGGATTTGATTCTGGAAGGGATTCTATATAAAGGCTACTTTTGTGCTCAAGCAAGAAGAGAGAAAAATCATATTTTTCACATCTCTACCTACTGTCCATGCCTTTTCTCCCTTTCCTTCCTATCCCACATCCAAAGTTGTTGGACGCCTTTATTCTGTATGCCTAAAGGTGTTAGGCCAAGTCTCTATTGTGCCAAGAAGAGAGAAGCTTGATCTCAAGGGTTGAGATCTTGAGGAAGAAGATCGGATGCAGATCAAGGATCCAGAAAGGTACAAGAAGGATGATCCAAGCTTAGTCCTGGTGGATACCTATAGAAGTCGGGCATTTGTGCGGCTCAACAGCAAGCGAACCTCATCAGATCTATAAAATCAATTGCGAAGTTCATCCACCCGCACAAGGTGATGTAATCACCATTTTTACTCTTTTGTATATGCTGATTTCTTATAATTATTATTGATTTAGATCTATCTGTAGCGGACTAGATCGGTCCAAAAATTTTTTGAAATTTCACTACCTCTGATCTGAACCAATCCGGAATGATATTTTGATCCTTCATGTGGTTGCTGTTGAAGGTGGTCTAAGCCCAATTCTAAGGCCTGCAATGCTTATGGATTAGGTGGATCATAAAATTAAAGGCACAAAATGCTCGCTAGAAGTGGAGGGGCTATTGGTGGGGTTAGCATAAGGGGTGAGGCCTATGATGCAAAAGAGAAATCAATACTAGTGGCAAAACAAGAAGATTTGGCCAACTAGGTGATGTCCCCAAGCTTGTCGAAGGGGAGATAGTGGGGGTGGCCTTGGTGCTACTGGATTGGGCCATCCTCGATGCCCCTCTCATGATTTAGCGGTCCATCAATGGAAAGAGGCTTGAAGTGGGAGGGCAGTGAGCCGGCCTCTCGGGTGGATAGTGGTGATCAGCAGAGGGAGATAAAGTTGACAATGGAGATGCAAGCCAATGACACAAGGGATTTGGCCTCCCTAACTTCGATAGCTTACCATTGATGAAGATCTTATTATGGAACATCCAGGGGGCTGGGAAGCCTTTCTTTTTCTCTACTTTTAAAAGACTGGTTTAGCAAGATAACTCCGAGATTTATATCCTCTTGGAGATTCGATTGTCTAGCAATAGCCTAGACTGGGTCTAACATCGTTTTCCAATGTCTTTGGGGTTTTATGCAATTGAGTCGTGGGGTCTATCAGGAAGCATTATTGTTGTTTGGCAGAAAAGAAAGCTATCGTAGATGCCTTCCCTGACTTGATGGCCAACATTTGTCAGTATGGAGGTTGATGATAGGATGATGAATTGAGATTTGCTCCACCCAAGGAAGGTTGGGATATTAGTTTGGTGGCCTATCTATTTGGTGACTAGTTCTCGAAGAGTTTTCTTTCTCAGGCTCTTCTTATCTATTGGTGCATAATCTGGTTGACGTCGGAATTGGCTGGAGCTGGAGAAGCCGAGATTGCCGTTGGAACCTACAAAAGAAGTCCAAACCAGAGGAGGGATGGCTCCAGCAAGACCCTCCGACGATCAAGGCAGCCCTTCTGGCCAATAAAAATGGAATGCTCAGTAGAGAAAGTAGCAGAGTACCAAGAAGGAGAAGAGAGCTTCCTCCAAAAGCGTATTTGAAGGATCTCTTATATAGGCGAAGTCCATAATAAACTGATAGCGACAGCCATAACCACTTGGTAGGAGGCCGTTCAAGGCCATGTGAACTTTGTTACAGAGGATAGTATCCATCGTCGTGACACGCCAATCCATTGAGACTTGATAGTTGAAGTTCAAAGGAGGTAGGCACTAGCAGTGAAGAGCTTTGAGTTTCATCAATCTCAGAGGAGTTCAGACTCTTTCAAGATCGTATATGTGTAAATGGGTTCATGCTATATGGATAGCTGGATTTGCGTAGGCGTGGAGGCCTTTTTAGGCGACTATAGTGAGTTCGAGCGGAAGGAATTTGGAAGTTATGTGACTAAAAAATTTTTGAAGAAAGTCTGCTAGAGGAATCCAAAAGTAGTTCTACTGGAAGGAGAAGTCCGACAGAAGGAGCAAAAATTTGGAAATAATTCTATTAGAGAAATCTAAAAAGAGATCTGCTGGAGGAGCAAATATATAACGATGAGTCTCCTCTCAGCTAATGTAAGAAGTTCGGATGGATGGTGTTGGTGGGAAGAAAATCAACTGGTGTTCGAAAGAAGTTCGATTGGAAGGAGATCAACTGAAGGAGGTTTGTCTGGCGTCCAGGAGGAGATTAACTGGAAGGATATCGGTTGGAAGAATTTTGCCTAGAAGGAGCGAAAGGGGATCTGCTCAGAGAGAACCTACTTATTTATTCTTTTGAAGCTCAGCTGCTTTCGAGGCCATCTGGAGGCTGATGTGAGGGAGACGAGGTCCTTTAGCCTGTGTGTTCAAAGTTCTTGATGCAGGAATCTCGAGGTCTACCATCCTTAGTATATTGTAGGAGTTCGTCTGGAGATGAGTTTTGTTGATCCGACGTTCATCCAATATCGAACAGCTTGGATGATTTTTTGTTAGAAAAAGATTCAAAGAGCGCCAAGGTCGGCCAAATCAAGTCATAATTAGATCTGTTACTCGACTACCTGGAAGCTGTCAGCGAAATCTACAATGCCCTATAGGTTCTAGGAAGATCCGAAGGAGCTAGAAATCTGAATGAAGAAGATCGATTGATAGATTTAGGTTGGAGGTCTGCAGTCTCGACGCCTGAGCATGAACTCTTCACTGGCTAGAGTCCGACGTGACTATCCTCGCCAGACGAAGTTTCCTCAAGGCCAGATATCCTGTCAGACTTCGGCAAGAAAGGGTTCACACCCAACGTAAGTCCCTCCACTTTCGAGTTCGAAATTTGAACGAAGGAAGTAAAGAAATATGAGTGCTGAAGTTCTTTTTTTTTCTTTTTCACACTAACAGAACAGCTGGTCCTAACTCTTTCTGCATGGACATCGAAACTTCTTAAATACGAGGTGATCCGAAAAGACAAATTCTTAAAATTTTCATCGAAGCACTGCTCAAGGTACAATATAATAAAGATTCTGTCCGTTGCCAGTCTGCCGCTATGATGAGTGGGACATGCATCGACTCGAGGTTAGTGAGCGAAGATCAACAATCATAACCATTTCGGATCCCAGCGGCTATTTAAGCTCATCTTCTTCCATAGGAGCTTCATTTCATTCGGATCTCCTTCTCCTCCCTTTTGGCTTCCTTCTTCCTTCTTGCTCCAGGGCACCAGTATCTTCTGCTGACTTCTTCGATTCTTGTAGGTTCTCTTCTTCATCTTCCATCGAGCTTGCCATCTTTCTGTTCTTTCCAATCAATTTAGGTCAATTTTTGAACCTTTCTCTTTGATTATTTGTGTCTTTTGGCATTTCTACCCATTCTATTTCTTCAAGAAAGTCTTAGATTTTATTTTCTTTGATTTTTTGAGAATTTTTTCTATTTTAGTTTGATCCTCATGTCCTCTGAAGAGTCCTGTTCGATCGGCTCTAGAAGTTCTGCTAATTTAGCTTTAATGGACCTTCCTCATAAAGATCCTGAGCTTGTAGAAGTACCTCGGCCATCCTTCATCCTCGATACTATTGCATGTAAACTTTGATCCGAAGATCTTTCGTTGATTAGGATCCAGTTCGAGATTCCTTTCGATTGCGAACTTGAACTCTCTGGCCCTAGCAATCAAGCTAGCTCTCCTCCTTTCGGTCGAACTTGCTTGTACATTAAAATCCTTCGAACGGAACTTCAGCTGTCGATACATTTTTTTGTAATCGACTTGTTTAAGATTTTAGACATTTCACTCACCGTCATGGCACCAAACTCTTTTAGATTTATCATAGGATTTCTCTCCTTGTGCATTATGGCCGACGTCCAACGTTCCATCTTTCTATTCTCCAATTTCTTCACTTTCAAATATCATCCGACCGTCAAAGACTGGTGGTACGTATCTTTCTAGTTCGATAAGAAGAGATTGCTCAAGAGTGCCTCTTCTTCCATTCATAACTGAAAGAAGAAATTCTTTTTTATTTTCAGTCCTTTTCTAGAACTAGGACTTTCTTCTTGGGAGAAAATAACAGACTAAGTCCATCGAGCTCCTAGGCTTGAGAAAGAGGATCGAGATTCAGCCGATAAGCTGAAGAACTTTCGAGCTCCTCCGATCTCTAAGCTCCTGGAGGATCAGACCTTATTCAACTTTGGTCTCAGCCCTCTTAATCTGACAGGTAGTCCTTTGCGGCCTACCAATTGTGCATGCTCTCCTTTTCTTTTCTGACTCTGATTTTTTTTTCTATAGAGATGACTCCTGAGGAGCGGAACCATCTGGCCAACGGGATCAAGTCTCTCAAGAGGAAGGACAGCTTTGTAGGGAAAACATCCAAAAAGACTTGCACTGATGAGCCGATCTCGGTCGTGCCAATCCAAGCAGCGTCCATCCCCGAGTCCAATGTGGCCGCACCAACTCTGATCTCATCCCGAGAGGATGCCGCCACCATGCTTCCTGAGTAGCGTGAGGTCATTGAGAAGAAGAAGAAGAAAAAAGGATGCCATCAGGAAAAAGATGAGGAGGGCAATTGAAAATTTGAGTGACGAAGGCTCCAGTCAAGAGCGAGCTTCCTTGGATGATCGAAAGATCATCCAATCTCTGATGAAGGGCAGCATCCTCCCACACATTATCGAGAAAATGGTTGAGATGGAGGATGTTGAGAGATTTGATGAGTCTTTCGCCGCCTATCTTGAGGTAACTCATTTTTCTGAACTTGTTTGAACAAAGGGTATGCTTTTAAAGTTCTGACTTAATTTTTTTCTATCTTGTAGCTAGGGCATTACTTGTTTGCCCACTCGAAGGCCACCGATCTTCATCAGGTCGAGGCTTCTAAAGCCCTGCAGGAGGTTCAGGTGGAGGTTGAGAAGGTTTGGGCCGAGGCCGACCATTTGAAGATAGCCTCAAAAATTCAAACTACAGAAGTCGAGCACCCTCAAAAGGTATCTTGGAGAGAGGAAGAAGCTTCTACGGGACTAAAGGCACAGCCTTGGCCCTCTCCGAAGATAAAAGAAAGAAGGCTGAAGAGGAGGTCGGCATCGAAAGGGAGAGGGCTGTCGAAGCCTTCAAGTCCTCCAAAGCGATGGAGGGATCAAGATCACATTCGCCCAGGAAGCCTTCTTGGAAGGGTTCGAGATCTGCATGAGGAGGGTCATAAAGAACTTTTCTGAAGTGGACCTCGACCTTCTGACAGACAAACTCAGTGAGGGAGTCGATCCCTCCAATGCTATCACCGCTTTTCTATCATCGAACCTGCCTCGGGGGCTCCCAAACTTACAGTTGAAGCTCCTGAGTCTATTCTCAAGCTTGACGTCGCAAAGAATGTACCGATCTCGCCTACCTCTGCATCGACTGAGGTCTAAGACTTTTTATAAATTTATACTTTTTTTCTCTTTTTTTTGATGTATATCGAACATTTTGAGGAATGAAAATGAACTTTCTTTTCTTTATACTCGTGTCGTGGTGGATGTTGTTCAGAACCCCTCTAGTAATCATAGTTAGGATCCATCATCTCTAACTGATGCTGAGCTATTATCCTAAGGTATCCCTCTGAAGTCCATAGTCAAAGATTTAAAGAAGAAGATTCATCATCTGAAGAAAAAGTTGAAGAAGATAGAAGACAAACTTCGGAGATCCAGAAAGAATGCTTAGAGGTGACGATTGAGGTCATCCATCTCCGAAAGCTACACATGAAAGATTATGTGAGCTTCAGCATTCGGAAAAGCAGCTTCGAGAAGAAGATTGTCAAGCTCAAGAAGAATGCCAGCAATAAATCTTGGACACTAATGGTGAAGATCAGCTTTCTCGAAGTCGATCTCAAGATGGCGAAAGAGAAGATCCATCTGCTGGAG
This sequence comes from Cocos nucifera, assembly GCA_006176705.1. Lineage (NCBI taxonomy): Eukaryota > Viridiplantae > Streptophyta > Magnoliopsida > Arecales > Arecaceae > Cocos > Cocos nucifera. Next base: position 2,391,928 of record QRFJ01000111.1, on the reverse strand, counting down.
GGGAGCTCGCCATGATCTTCCGACAAGGCTTGGTATGAGTGGGATTAGTCGAAGAGATTTTCTACACTCCAAAAGCAGCTGCATGACGTCGAGCTCACTTATGATACCTACCGATTGGGTTGGAGCGAGAGAATATTCTAGCTTGAGCAGAGGCTTCGCACTGCTAATAGCGAGATAATCCGACTCCAAAAATAACTCAATGATAGTCATCAATCCGACGCGAGCGGGGGATTTAAGCAGGTTGCCTCCCTAACGAGGACTCTAAGTGAGCTTTCGAAAGCAGTGGGGAGGGAGAAGGCCGAGGTTCAATGGCTAAGGATCCAACTATCGTACGAGCAGCAAGCCGTTAGGGATATGGAGGCTGAGTCTGAAGTCTTGAGGAAGTAGCGGCGAGAGCTTGAAAGCAAATTCCAACATGCCAGCCTGAAGTCTGAGGGTTTCAGGCCTTCTTAGGACTTTGTCATTTTTTCATTTTTCTTTTTTTGTACATGGTCTCATGGACCTTCACTTTGTAATGAACTTCAGTTTTAATGAAGAAATATTTTCTTCGATCATCTTTTTGCTTTGTTTGGATTTAGTGCCTATTGATTTTTTCATTTCTCTCTTTTGCTAGTAGTTTTTCTCCTGTCTTTTCATAATCGAAGATTTTTTGCCTGCGTTGGGATGAGTTTATACTTCCATGTTCGATTCCATTGATTTTTCTTCATCCTTTCATCAAGATGAGATCCTTCCTCCTACCTTAGGTAATCGAAAGTCTTTGTTTGTGTCAGGATAAGGTTCTCCTTCTATTTCTGATGTGACCATTGAAAGGTTCTCTCCTCCTATCTTAAGTAACTGGAGTTTTTCGTCTTGCTCATGTTAGGATGAGGTTCTCCTCCTGTTCCTATCATGGCAGTAGGAATATATAAGGACCATTGAAAGGGCCTCTCCCCTCATTCCATCTTAAACTAACGAGATCTTTGGCTTTGCTCATGTTAGGACGAGATTCTCCTCCTATTTCTAACATGGCTGTAGGAGTACATTAAGGCCGTTGGAAGGGCCTCTCTCCTCATCCCATCTTAGACTAACGAGATCTTCGGCTTTACTCACGTTAGGATGAGATTCTCCTTCTGTTCTTAATGTGGCTATAAGGATATATTGAGGCCGTTGAAAGGATCTCTCTCCTCATCCCATCTTAGACTAACGAGATCTTCAACTTTGCTCATGTTAGGATGAGGTTTTTCTTCTGTTCCTAATAGAATTGTAGGGGCACATAAGTAAAGGATGCAGTGCAGGGATTGTAGTATTATTTTTGAAAAAAAATTAAAAATAGCAAAGATGCAGTGAAAGAAGTAATTAATCTAAATAATTATCTATCGATCATATCAGAATATTAAATCCTACACTAAGGATCTAAACATAATATGCATGCATTCATATAGATCTGAAAATAAAATTATGCAGCAAACTATTTACTGCATCTATATTTTCAGAACATAATATCTTTTTATAGGTAGCTGATCACTGCAATCTGAATCCATTAGATAATGCTTTGATGTCGCACCATAGCCGCATATGTGTTCGATCTCTATGGTTGGTCCACATGGAGCTTCTGGCTCCGATCAACCCTACGGAGTGCTAGCTTCTCAACGGGATCTTCGATGGCTGATCACGATCGATCCAATCGATCATCCATTTTTTGATTTTTTGGATGTTCTAAAAAATTAGAACTCAATCTTTAGAGGATGATGAGATGGTGTACAAAGTTTAGTGGTGATCCGATACTCACAGTACTTGATCTCTCCACCCAAACCTAGATTCCTAAATCTTAGGTTTCACTTGGCCCAGAAATCCTGACGCACTGAAAACCCTCTCACACCCTCTCTATGTGGAGTTTTTTCATGAAATAAGCTTTCATGGAAAGATAACTTTTAAATCTATAAATCCTATTTAGATCATATTTAAAAATTAAGTATCTTTAGAGATGAAAATTAGAAGAGAATAGAGGCATAAAGAAAAAATGAAGTTCTATAGGATCCTGCTCACCTTCACTCTAGGATTTTTTTTATCCAAAACCAATACCCAATTACTTTCAAATTTTTACCATGGAATGGTAACCCCTTTGAATTCATGCATAAAAATCCTCATAATTTGTTGCATGAAAAATAAGTGGAAATACCATATGGAGTGGATAGGTTAAGATTGATTGAACTAGTTTCAACCAACTTCTAGTATTTGAATTCAAATGCAAGCCTATCCAATTCCAACACCCATACCACTTATTTCACACATAGAAGGACTTTCCTTCTACGTGCACACCTATTTTTCAAAAAAAATTAGTGACCAAAAAAAAAGAGAAGGGCGTGGAGATAAAGATAAGAGGGAGAGGGAGGTTTCAACCAAACCAAACCTCTTTGAGTTCAAAATTCAAAAAAAGTTCGAACTGGTCCAACGCTTGACCAGGTCAAAGAGAGAAAGAAAGGAGGGCACAAATTTCTTCTCTTTGTGAGAGAAACTTACATAAAAAAATAAAAGTGGGCATGGGCAAGGTAGAAAAGTCAAACATGAGGTGGCGCATTGAGAGATTTGAATTCAAATAGGGTTTGAATTAGTTCAAGTTGGTTTCAACCAAACCAAATTAATTCAAAACCAACTAGATCAAATTAAATTTAATCAAATTAGGCTTAACCCAACTAATTTAATTTTTAATCAAATTAAAAATTAATTTGGCCCAGCCCTTAATCAAATCAGGATCAAATCTCCTACAGCGATTAGGTCAACTCACGATCTAATTAGGTCAAATCCAATCAAATTCAATTCGATTAAACTTAATCAAATCCTCATCGCTCAATCAAATTGAGCTAATCAATAATCAAATTGCTAATTAATCTTTTAATAAACATAGAGTCCCAATCAGATGGGAGTATGGGCAATAGAGTCTCAGTACTACGAAACTCTCGAAGAGTCCCAATCTAGTGGGACACTAAAATCCAGTGTCCCAAATGAATGGTACTTATGATCATAGAGTCCTAGACTAGTGGGCCTCTTGTTTAGAGAGTCCCAGATGAGTGAAACTCAAAATCCCAATCCATCAGGATTCTAAATCAGCCATTAGATCAGGTAGTAACTCCTATTGTGTGTGACCCCATAGGTTCGAATCCTAAGCCAGTAGCACAGAAACTGATTTTCTATACCAATTGATGTGACAATTTAGCAATGATACCCAACATCCAGATAGGTCGAATTTATTGCAACACAACATCGATAAATCTATGAAATATGGTTACCGTATAATTCATCCCTATGATCTCTATGTAATAGATGACTCTAGGTTAGATTGTCAGCCCTAGTAAATACATCCATGTCGTGTCTCAAAGTAATTAGTCCCATGACTCCTTACTAAGACTATCTTGGCCAAGGTTTTGCTAAATTAAAAAATAATTGAACATAGCTCCTGAAATTAGGAGTGGTCAAGCCCATCTTGATATACGCATCGACTCCTCAAGTACTTGACTATGCCTAGAAACCTTCCATCACTGAATTAAAAATTTAGGTAGTCTGATACTAAAGCACAGTGAGTTGCTTGAAAGTCACCATGATAATCTCATATTAGAGGGACACTTATACCCATATTTCATTGGAGCTAATCTTGATAAGAGAAAAGCTCCGGAGTTGATCACGTTCAGTGCAGATATACCCATACATCTCACTTGCATGCCATTCCAGTGTCTCAATACTCCTTGATTACGAGGACAACCAACCTATATGACATGCAATAATCTATACTCGATAAATATTGTTATCCTAAGTAACAACGTATCTTTTGGTCATGAATAATTTAAGGACTAAAAGACAAATCCTTCTTTACCAAATCTAGATAGTCCTAAAGACTTCATCACAATATGAGTTCATTAGAAGACAATAGAATTTATGATGAAAAAATATTAAAATAATTTTTATTAATTTATAATTCATATATAATTATAAATATATAGCCCAACCATCAACAGGCTGATAATTGACTTTAAAAAATATTTTCAATAATAAGGACCGTTGAAAGGACCTCTTTCCTCATCTCATCTTAGACTAACGAGGCCTTCAACTTGCTCAAGTTAGAATGAGGTTCTCCTCCTATTCCTAATAGGATCATTTTTGATTATTTTGGAGAGTTATTTTCTATCATCACATGATTTTTGCAATAGTAATATTGAAATAGAGGAGTTTTATTGAAGGCAAATTACTGGTAATATATTCTTAGATTTTCTGAATTCTAAGACCATGGGAGTGTTGTTCCACCAAGCTCTTTCAAGCAATAAGTTTTGGACCAGACGATCTTCTCTATTTCATATGGGCCTACCCAATTTGGAGCGAGCTTTTCTTGATTCTGAGGTTGTGAAATAGCTGCTCGTCGAAGTACTAAGTCTCCCACTTTGAATTTTTACCTTTGACTTTAGAGTGGTAGTAATAGATCACTTTTTACTTATAGGCTATCATTCGAACTTAAGTTTTTTCTTATTTTCCTCCAACAAGTCGAGGTTAGCCCTAAGGTCTTGTGAATTATGCTGCTCATTGAATGCCACGACTCGTATTGACGAAAGTTTGAGTTCTATTGGGATGACCGCCTCTGTTCCAAAAGCTAAGGCAAATGGGGTCATTTCAGTTGACAATCTTTGGATAGTTCGATATGTCCAGAGCACATGATAGAGTTCATCCACCCAAGTCTTCTTTGCTCTTTCAAGTCTTGCTTTGATACCTTACAATAGGGTTCTGTTTGTTACTTCAGCTTTGTCATTTGCTTATGGATGGGCTACTGAAGTAAAATGATGGAAGATGTTCAAATTTTTATAGAATTCGATAAATCTTGCTCTGACAAACTATCATCCATTATCTATTGTGAGAGTTCAAGACAAACTAAATATACAAATGATCGACTTTCAGATGAAGTCCTACACTTTTGCTTCAATGATTTTCACTAGAGGTTTAGTCTCGATCCACTTTGTGAAATAATCTATTGCCACCAAGAGGAACTTGCACTATTCTGGTGCCATGGAAAAAGATCCGAGTATGTCCATCTCTCACTGAGCAAACGGCCACGGGATGCTCAGAGGTGTAAGTTCAAAAGCTGGCTGCATTTGAATGTTTACATTTCTCTGACAGCGGTCATATTTTTTAACTTACTCTATAGAATTATGGTACAAGATCGATCAATAGTAATATTATCGAAGTAGTCTGAGTGATAAAGATCCGATCCCCACATGACTTTCGTAGATTCCTTCATGCACTTATCATAATGCAAAGTCGACTTCTAAAGGTCTGAGACATCTAAGAGTGGTAAGGAATATGATCTTTCATACAGCTTGTCTTCATACAGAACATACCAAAATGCTTAATTTCTGAGTTTTCGAGCTCCTTTCGGATCATGAGGAAGAGCTCCATCTTTGAGATAAGCAACCAATGGGTCAATCCAACATGGCTCATGATCGATCTGCATTACAGACTATTGTTCTTCCAAACTCGGATATTTCAGGACTTCAAAGAAGACCTCCTTGGGTAGCTCAGTCGGGGCCAATGTTGCCAACTTTGAGAGAAAGTCGGTCCTAGTATTTTTCACTCTTGGAATCTACTTGATGTCAAAATTATTGAAGATCAGAGTCAAGCTCTTCACTTTCTCAAGATATTTTATCATGCTTTCTTCTCGAGCCTCATAATTGTCATTAACTTGTCCGACCATCAATTGAGAATTACTATAGATTTGGAGTCGACCTGCTTCTAATTCTTCGATGATTCTTAATCCTGTAATCAAAGCTTCATATTTGATCCCATTATTAGTTACAGAAAACTCAAAGCATAGTGCATATTCAGCGACGACTCCTTCTGGGCTAACCAAGATCGGCCCTGCACCTGCACCAGAAGCATTGAACGAGCCGTCTACATATAGGGCCCAGAAATCTTTAGGAAGGTCAGCTCTTTCTTTAGAGAAACTTGGTTGTAACCTAGAAACATCAACTTCATTCTATTCAGGCTTGGCTTCATCCGAAATGGTGCATTCAATAATAAAATTTGCCAGAATTTGGGCTTTGATCGATGGTCGAGGCTGGTAGTTGATGTCGAACTCGGTGAGCTCTATTATCCATTTCGCTATTTTTTCGGAGGCATCCATTTGATGAAGAACCGCTTTGATTGGTTGATCAATGAGAAGGATTATGGTGTGCCCTTAAAAGTAAGATCGAAGTCTCCAGGCTGCAATCAGTAGGGCAAAAGTTAGTTTTTCTAACTTAGTATACTTGATCTCGACGTCCCTCAAGACTCGACTTATGTAGTAGATCGGTCTCTATACTTTCACCTCTTCTTTGACTAGAACTATGGTAAGGGTCGCTGGGAAGACCGTCAGATACAAAAATAATCTCTCTCTAGGTTCAGGCTTTGCTAATAGAGGAGGTGAACAGAAGTAGTCCTTGAGCTCTTTAAAAGCTTATTGACATTCAATGGTCCAGCAGAAGTTCTTCGACTATTTTAGGACTTAAAAGAAGGGCATGCACAATTCAACGGACCTCAAGACGAAGTGGTTCAGGACTGTCATCTTTTCGATCAGGTGCTGAACTTCTTTGATTGATTTTGGAGCAGTCATCTCTTGAATGGCATGAATCTTCTCTAGATTTGCTTCAATTCCACGCCTCGACACCATGAATCCCAAAAACTTTTTCGAAGTCATGCCGAAGGCGCACTAGGTTGAGTTCAGCTTCATCTTGTACCTCCTAAGGTGCTGAAGATCTCTTCAAGATCGACAATAAGATTTATTGAAGCTCGACTTTTGACAAGCATGTCATCTACATATACCTTCATATTACGGTCGATCTACTCCTTGAAGATTTTATTGATCAAGCATTGGTATGTTGCTCCTGCATTTTTTAGTCCAAAAGGCATAATCCTATAACAGTAAAGACCACGATCAATAATAAAAGCAGTTTTCTTCTCATCCTCTGATGCCATCCGGATTTGGTTATAGCCAAAAAAGGCATCCATGAAAGTAAGGAGCTTGTGGCCCGAGGTTGAATCTGCTAGCTGATCAATTCTGGACAGGGGGTAGCTATCTTTTGGGCAGACTTTATTCAATTTTTTGAAGTCTATGCACATTCTTCACTTGCCATTTGCCTTTTTAACGAGCATGATGTTGGAGATCCAGTTCAGATAGTTAACTTCTCAGATGAATTTGGTCTTGAGGAGCTTGTCAACTTTCTCTACAATTACTTTCTATCTCTCTAGGGCATGACTATGCATCTTCTCTTTCACTGGTCGATGTTTGAGATCAACGGTCAAATGATGTTCCATAACTTCAGCATCTATTTTGGGCATGTCATCGGGGATCCAAGCAAAAACATTGGCATTTCTTTGTAGGAATTCGACAAGCTGCTCTCGTATCTCTTTTGCTAGGTTGGAGCCGATCTATACCGTATGCTCTGCATTTTCATCATTCAATGGGACGAAAATAAGATCTTCCATGGGCTCACCCCGCTCTTCAGTTAGATCGTCGTGGACATCCAACCCATCAATAGGACAAGGATCTGACTGCTCACCCTTCTGCAAGGCGATTGAATAGCAATATCTTGCCAGAGCTTGATCTCCTCTGACTTCTTTGATCCTATAGCTTGTTGAAAACTTCATTTTTAAATAGTAGATCGACACCACTGCTCGAAATGTATTTAGACTAGATCGATCGAGAATTGCATTATAAGCTGATGGAGCTTTTACACCAGAAAGTCCACCTATGCCTTGGACTGTCTTGGATATTGTCCTGTGCCACAACCAAAGTTATTACGCCTTCAACTGATACTGCATCACTAGTGAAGCCTACCAATGAAAAGTTCATTGATCCAAGCCAGCTATTAGGTATAGATATTTTGAAGAAAGCATCATAAAATAAAACATCAATCGAACTTTCATTATCAACAAGGACACGGTGTACATCATAGTCTATAATATTTAAAGCAATTACAACTGCATCATTATGTAGAAACTGAACTCCCTATGCATCAGCTTTAGTGAAAGTTAAGGACTCCTCAATTCTCCATCTCTTTGCCGGTGCCCCAGCTCCGCTGGCCTCCTCTTGTCGAAGTCCTTCAGAGATGGTGTTGATGATATCGAGAGACGGTCGATCTTCTTATTATTTCTTCCTCCTCGATGGTTCAGGTTGTGGCAGTGCCCTTGGTCGATCCTGTCTTCCCTCAGACCGATGTCACAAAAATCGATCAAGCCGACCTCGTCTGATGAGCTCCTCAATTTTGTCTTGGAGCTGAATGCACTCTTCAGTCTCAATTTCGTCTTGGAGCTGAATGCACTCTTCAGTATCATGGTCACGATGGTAGAGATAATATTTATTGGGATTGTGCTTGTCAGGATGTGTGCGCATCCTCTCTGACCTTGGCAGCAGCTCCTTGATTTCCATCAGCATCTGAATTTTTGAAGCATTGAGGGGAGCATAATTGTAGAACATTTTGAGGAGGGAGCCCCGTCATGCCCTCCTATCCGAACTTCTTTGACTTCGAGTCCGAGGAGGAGCTCGGGCTCACTTGCGCTCGGAGGAAGTTTGGGAGCGTAGTCGAGCTTTATCCGACTTTTCATCAATAGCGGGCATATTCGATTTACCCACTCGCCGCTCTTTGATGACTTCATTATCCTTGGCCTTGAAGGCCTCTTCTGCTCGGGCATAACCTTCAGCCCGAGCTAGCATATCAGTAAAATTTTTGGGATACTTCTTCTTCAAGGAGAACAATAGATTATTCTTCTAAAGGTCATCCTTTAATACGGCCATCGTGATAGATTGGTCCAAGTTTCAGACCTCCAATGTAGCAGCATTGAAATAGGTAACATAGGCCTATATGGATTCCTCCTCCTACTTAATATTGATGAGGGAGTCCGAGTCTCCTCGGGAACATCGGTTGCTCATAAAATGAGCCGCAAATTAATGGCTTATTTGATAAAAAAAAAAGATAGTACCCAGCTTAAGGGTCGAGTACTAGTTTCTGACTGCTTCCTTCAGGATGGAGGAAAAAGCTCGGCATATGATGGCGTCAGGTGCACCATGGAGAAACATCATTATCTGAAAGACCTCCAGATGATCGATCAAATCTGTAGTCTTGTCGTAGCTCTTGAACTAGAAAAGTTTGAAGTTCGGCAGGATAAATTCCTGCATAATTTTTTGAAAAAAGGAAGGATCAGTACAGATATCATTATCGTGAAAGGAAGGAGTATGGTGGAGTTCTTCAATCCATCAGTTTATTTCTTATAGTTTTTGATCCAGGAGATCCTTACGATCATGAATCTTCAAAGTCTTCTGACTAAATGGGGGCAAGGTCCCCCCAAGGGTTGAATCATGATTGGAGCAGGGGCTTTCTACCCTCTGCTTCTCTTTTTCGAAAGTTACCAATCGACTCATCCAAGTCGATTATTCCCAAACAGGATCCTAAGATTTTGGAGAAGCCTGTTTCGATCGGGTCGACACTGGAGGTCACTACTGCTGCATGGCCTGCACTACTTCAGTGAGGCTTTTGACTTGCTAGACCAGCAGATTAAATTGCTCTACATCCATCATTGCTGTCGGCAGAACCTGAGATGTCGGAGATGAGATAGGAGCAGGCAGATCTGGATGAGATCTGACCGTGGATGCAGTTGACCATCAAGTCGAGGCCTTTCTGAGAGGCATCCTTATGAGATCGATTGGAGAAGGACTCCGGGGGAGAAGAAGAGAGATCTCTACTGAGTGCTCCTTTAAGAATAAAAAAATCTCAAGAGAAAGAGGATCCTTCCTCTAGCACCAATCCCGTTGGTGCGGAATCTAGTTAATGTTGGAACTTGCTGGAGATGGAGAAGCCGAGGTCGCCGTTGGGACACACAAAAGAAGTCTAAACCAGAGAATGGGTGGCTCCGACAGGATCCTCTAATGGTCAAGTCAGCTCTTTCGGCTAATAGAAATAGAATGCTCAATAGAAAAAGTAGTAGAGTGCCAAGAAGGAGAAGAGAGCTTTCTTCGAAAGCGTATCTGGAGGGTCTCTTATATAGACGAAGCCCGTAACAAATTGATAGCGACAGCTATAACCATCTGATAGTGGACCGTTCAGGACCATGTGAAGTTTGTTATGATGACACGCTAGTCCGTTGGGACTTGATAGTTGAAGTTCGGAGGAGGTAGGCATTAGTGGTGAAGAGCTTTGAGTTTCATCAATCTTAGAGAAGTTCGGACTCTTTTAAGGTCGTATGTATGTAAATGGGTTAATACTGTACGGATAGCTGGATTTGCGTGGGTGTGGAGGCCTTTCTAAGCGACTGCAATGAGTTCGGTCGGAAGGGGTTTGAAAGTCCTATGACTGAAGAAATCTTGAAGAAAGTCTACTGGAGGAATTCGAAAGTAGTTCTGCTAAAAAAAAAAGTTCGACTGAAGGAGAAGAAATCTGAAAATAATTCTATTGGAGAAATCTGGAAGGAGATCTGCTGGAGGAGCAAATATATAACAACGAGTCCCCTCTCAGCTAATGTAAGAAGTTCGGATGGATGGAAGTTGGTGAGAAGAAAATCAACTGATGTTCGGAAGGAGTTCGACTGGAAGGAGGTCAACCAAAGGGGGTTTGTTTGGCATCCAGGAGGAGATTAACTGGAAGGATGTCGGTTGAAAAAATTTTGCCTGGAAGGAGCGGAAGGGGATCTACTTGGAGAGAACCTATTTATTTATTCTTTTGAAGCTTGGTTGCTTTCGAGACCGTTTGGAGGTTGATGTGAGGAAGACGAGGTCCTTTAGCTTGCATGTTCAGAGTTCTTGATGTAGGAATCTCGAGGTCTACCACCCTTAGTATATTATAGAAGTTCGTCTGGAGAGAAGTTCTGTTGATCCGATGTTGGTCCAATATCGAACAACTTGGATGATTTTTTATTGAAAAAAGATTCAAAGAGCGTCAAGGTCGGCCAAACTAAGCCATAATTAGATCTGTTACTCAGCTACCTGAGGGCTATCATCATTATTCAAGTTCGTTTGAGCGAAATCTACAATACTATAGGTTTTGGGAATATCCGAAGGAGCTAGGAATCTGAATGAAGAAAATCAACCGATAGATTTAGGTTAGAGGTCTGCAGTCTCGGCGCCTGAGCGTGAACTCTTCACTGACCGGAGTCTGGCATGGTTGTCCTTGCCGGACGGAGTTTCCTCAAGGCCAGATATCCTATTGGACTTCAGCAAGAAAGGGTTCACACCCAACACTATCCATATAGGCCAAAATGTAGGGTCTGGAGGGCCTCCTCCAACTCTAGAGTGATGGTGGGGGACCTCTATAAGCTCTACAAGAGGGAACCATCTAGATGGATAGATGGGGACTGGATCTAAAAGTTGGGCACTCATCCCCAAGTCAGCCTCTTTATTTGAAAGATGGCTTGGAGCCATCTCCCCACTAGAGCAGTCTTGAGTGATAAGGGTGTGAACCTTCCTACTACTTGCCCCAACTGTAGGTTGAAGGAGACAGTGGGCCAATATTCTCATCAATTATTCATGCATAGGACAGGTGTGGTAGAGGACTAGCATCCTTCCAAGCCTAGCCCACTCTAAGATATTGGTCCAGCTTTTCCTTGAGGCACCATGGGGGAGTGCTGGTGGTGAGACATCCAGGTCTGATGATATTACTATAGCTTATGTTGTGTAAGTTGGCCAAAAACACTCTTATCTTCAAATCTAGGTAGCAATCTGCCCGCATTATCTTAGAGAGGGCTCTGACTCAAGCTATAAAGATTATTCAACTATCTACTAGCTCGATGTTGATGGTTCGAGATATTTGGGACTCCCATTTTGTTCTTATAGTGACTTGTAGGATGTTCATTGCCTTAGAGCCCCTACCATTTTGTTAAAGTTAACTTTGATGGCAGCATGTCCGGTAGTAGAGGAGGTGTTGGTTTTATGATCCAGGGCTCAAACTCGAGGCTTATTGCAGCAGACGCAGCCATCTGATGGATGTTACGATCCCTAGGGTGGAGCTTCAAGCAGCTTGGGTAGGTATTATGTATGTGAGGTGGGCCATGGGAGTGGATCGCATCATCATTAAGAGGAACTTTGCCACTATTGTGGGCTGATTGCAGGCTGAGACAACTCCGATCCATCCACTACTGCACAATGCTTGGAGAGTGTTGAGAGGGCGTGCTTTCTCGGATATCCATTATATCTATTAGAAGATGAATAGTGCAATGGATTGAGTCGTCTCTTTTGTTATTGAGCATTCGGATGAGATGCTGTAGGTGGATTCTCACAGTATCCCTCTATTATTTTGCGATGTATTGTTTTCTGATTTTCGTAGTTATATACATATTAGATTTGTATGATTAACTCATTTTATCAATATATATATATATATTGTATATTGTATATAGATGATATGGAGTGCTGCTCCAAAGGCCTCAAGCTTGCATCACAATCTGAGCAAAATGAAAACCACCCAAGAGCCGGACTTTGAGCCCTTTTACAAGCAAAGGAGGAGAGGCGAGGCAGCGATCCTGGGAAAGGAAGGGAGGGGAGGTAGAGAGAGATGGCACTAGTAGGCCTGCAACAGGGCTTTAGGTCCCACCCCATCGATGAGAAGCTTGTGAACTACTACCTTAAAAGGAAGATCCATGGTCTCAAGATTAAGCTCCATGTAACCCCGAAATGACCAGAAATGTGAGCCATGGGAATTAGCTGGTTGGAGTAATGAAATGTTTATCAAACAATATCAATGATCTTTGTTTCAACTGTTCTTAGGTGAAAGACCATGTTTTCTATCTAAAGACTTTTCTCCTATTTCCTTTTTCCTTTCTTCTGAAAATGTTAACCTGAGATTAATCAGTTCTGGCAGATAATGCATTCTTGCCAAGTAGGCATCCCGAGCAGTTTTTTTTTCCTTTGGACCTCGGTTTCTTAAATATATTGGAAAGTCCCCAGGAAAACATCCAGGGGAGTTATTTGTAAGAACCACGCTATTGCTATAATCGTATGAAGAAGACAGTACTGGTCTATTCCATCATCACCACCATTGTGGCACAAAATGTAGACCAAGACAAGATCCTACTTAGGATTAATTAGCCTGTGCGGACCTTCTCTTTGGATGTTTTAGGTTTGCTTTCAACCCACATATATCAATCTAATCCACTGGGCATACCAAACACCACATTAGCTTCTCCATTTTCACTGTTTCCAACAATAAGGAATCTAACTTATTGAAACTAGAGTTTTGCATTGGGCGAAGCTTCAATGGCAAATTGGAAAAGGGTAGATCATACGTGGGCTATGCATGGAGTACTGCAGGGAAAGGCAGAGCTTTCCTATCCTCAAACCGTCCGTTGCTCCATTTTTTTTTTTTTTTTTCATTCATTAAAAATGCATTAAAATATTCTATTCTTCTTCTAGCTCTGAGTCTGTTTCCTAGGTACATGCCTTGCTTTCGCATTCTAATAAAAAGTCATTTGGCTTGGGTAGGAATGAAAAAATAATTTTCATGTCAGATTATCATATTTAATATAAAAAATAGAAAAAAAATAATAAAAAAATTGATGAGCTTCATACTTATTTTTTGAAGAGAGAAGATAAAATAAATGCCATAAAATGATTGGTATTTGATAAATTTCTAACTGATGACAAAAATACCCCCAATAAAGCTGCATTTATAATCATTGACTTTATTCTAATATCCTTCGAAATTCATTCAATAAAAAATTTTTATAAAAAATTAATTTTATTCTAATGTCTTTCAAAATTCATTCAATAAAAAGCTCCTGTAAAAAATTAAGATGTAGATAACATTATACAAAAAATTATGTGATTATAATTATAATAAAAAGCTCTTGTAAAAAATTAAGATGTAGATGGCATTATACAAAGGATTATGTGATTATAATTATCATATAATGATAATATTATTTTAGTATTAAAAAATTATTTTATATTGAAGGATATATTTATAAATTTTGTCATATTTTCATATAGAATTACCTCCAACCAAATATAATAATTTTTTTCTAATATCTTTTTTCAAAGTAATTTTTCCACCAACCAAATATGGTAAAAATTATTTTTCTCCTCAAATATTTTTTAAATAAATAATTTTTAAAAATTATTAAATTATTTCATAATCTGATATACCCCAACGAAATGGATCCTAGGATAAATGGGTCGTTCCACCCAAAGAAAACCGGTGTTCATTCCATCATTACAAATGCTTTATTAATAGACCAACTTTTTTACTAAGACCAGGCATAATCTAGATAGAGGTCCATGTTTTATTTTTGGTATAAAAATAGAAGGCCATGTTGATTCTGGATTAAAGCAAAGATATCCCCTCATGGAGCAGAATGGTGCCGGTGCCTTTGTATCAATGATTATTTGCATGCAGGGGTGGTGCTTGCCATGCTAAATCCTTTCTTTGAAAATAACAGTCATTATATTAGTTTTGAAAGCTATTACATTATAAGCATTATCATCGATCACAATCATCTTTCTTCGTATATAATGATCAATATTTGATTATTATTCCATTATAGAACTGTTATATAGCAGGAATAATAATGATTGTTATTTGACATTTACCCTCTTTATTGTTTTTTTGGAATTTCAGAATTTTTGTGTTATTCAACTAATATATAAAAATATTTTCTATTTGGTCATCATCAACCCGTATTTTTCATTATAACTATTTTAGAGTCAAATAATCATTATCATGAACAAAAATAGCTCGGTGCGGCTAATATTAATTGGAACACTTAACAATACAACCAATAGATTTTAAAACATCCTCATCTATGTATTTTGAGTGACAGCAGCTAGTTTTTCGTGAAGGAGGCTGGAAACAAAGAATTCACTCAATTGATACCCACTTTTCCAGTTTTCATATGTTGATTGTCTTTGTACCATTTGGTTAATTTATAACCATGCATGAAACGGTGGGTTTAGATATTGATGATTCTGAAAGAAATTCCAAATAAGAAATGTCATATTAAATATTGCAATTTGTGCACCTCACAGTTTGTTAATGATAAACTTTAATATAGTGTAGGTGGGACTCTCATCCAAGTCATTAGATTAGAACCCTCAGTGTTTTATCAACTAATGTGGATCGTCCATTTGTTCAGCATTTCTCTTTGGCTTGAAGGCTAGTTGGTGCTTCGTAATATATATTTGCCTGCTCTTTTTACGAGAACAGTGAGAGGATCCATTGAGTAGATGAAATGACAAAAATTACAAGAAGGAACAAGGACCAGACGCAACAGACTGGGCCCAAAAAGGGACAAGGCCGAGAAAACAACAACAGCAAGCGGCCCAACAGCTATCTATGATGCAGCAATGATGAATGAAACTGTGGAATGTTTGTTACGATATCAAATTCGTTAAGCGGACATCCATCATTGTCTATCTTAAACACGAAGATATGACCATTCCGATTCATATTCTAATTCATTCTGATTTTGATTAGGAACCAAATACATTTTTAGCTCCTTGGTGATGCAATACAAAACAATAGCACCAATCCACAACATGCACCCTCATTAATACATAATCCATGAAAGTTTCTGGAATTACTAGTGAATAATTTTATGATAGTACAGAAAAACGCGATAAAATCTAGGATACATAATTGGTGCGAGAATAACGATAGAAAGATGTTCTTAGGTTATGGAGGTAAAACAACAGCTTATGTGCTCTCCTTTGGCCTCAGAAGCTTCACAAGATCCGGAGTCACATTGAAAGAAGTTTCCAGGATCTGTGGTGCTAACGTGTTCAGAAGTGATGTCGCCCCGGTCAGCTGACAGAATACAGGCCTGAAACGATAGAGTAACTTGAGTCAAGCATAGATTTTTTCATAGAGATTTTCAATCACAAGAATTTATATCTGCGGTTTCCTATCTACGAAGTGACGAATCCTTACTTTTGACTTGTGATGATTGAAAACCACTCCAAACCTTAAGAATATGAATGAAAGTAGAATTAAATTATTATACATTCCTAATTCGAGAATTCAAAAATTATTCTTAAGGAAAGATATTATTGGAACAAAACTTAAAACATTCATGAGTTCATGAGTTTGACATTTCTAATTTGAACTGCATGGATTGCAAATTAATAATGCTCTAAGCTGGCTGGACTTAGAAGTCAAATTCTATCGTTTCTACTGGCTGCAATACATTGTTCTTGTATCTTCTTTGCTTCTTGTATAGCTTAAGATTAAAACTATACCTTCTGTACTTAATTTATTTTATTTTGAATAAATTATAAAAATATTCTTTCTACTTTAGCTTAATTTTACTTACATTTTTTATACTTTAAAAAATATCAAACTAGTCCTTTTAATTATCAATATATTTTGATATAGTCTAACCGTTTATCTTCGTTAATATTATTTTTAAATGAAAAAAATATCTATCTTCTTCTTCCTCCCTCCTTCTCCATGGCCGATATCCTTCTTTCTCCTATTTCTTTCTTTCTTTCTTTCTCTTTCTTTTCTTTTTTCATCAATTTCTCCTCCTCCCCTTTCTTTCCTTTCTCCCTCCTCCTTTCTCCTTCTCTTCTTTTTCCACCCATTCTTTTTCTTTCTTTTCTCCACTCATTCTCCTCTTCTCCTCTCCTTCCTTCCCATCCACTTCTCCTTTTCTTCTTTTTTCTCTAAACCATCTATACCCAACATGAAACCATAGCCATCATCTAAGCTTTCCTGTTCGGTTGCTCTAAGCTTCCCACTAAATTGAGACTTCTAAGAAAAAAAATCAAGAAAAAATAGAGAAAAATTTGACGAAAACAAAAGAAGGATGAAAAAAATTGAAAAATAAGATATTTTACCATATTGATCATTTTTTTTTTGCTTCCTTTCTTTTCATTTTATTCTCTTTTTTGGAGATTTATGGAAAAGGAGAGCACCTAAGAGAGATCGGAGGGGTTTCTTAGGTTCCGATTGGGGTTTTTCTCAAGCATATAGGATTTTGTAAGAATTGTGCTGGTGTGAGTAAGTTTCTTAAGGTTTTGAAAGCTTAATTTTGATAGAATTATAAAATTTTATAGGATTTGGAGAAGAAACTAAATGGATAAATTAAAAAATTCTATTCCATGGGAGAAGAAACAACAAACACTACGAACAAAAGGATAAATAATAATCAAGTGGCTAAGATGAGGAAAGACCGATGGACCATGAAGAAAGATTCCATCATGGTGGGAGAAAGAGAAGAAAGGGGAGAAGAATGGGTGGAGAAAGGAGAGGAGGAGAAAGAAGGAGGGAGAAAAAAGAGAATGGATGGAGAAAGAGAGGAGGAGAAAGGAGGAAGAAAGAGGAGGAAGGGGAGGAGGAGAAATGAAAGAAAAGAAATAAGAGGAAGAGAAAGGAAGAAGGAAGAAAGTAGGAGAAAGAGGGATACCGGCAATGAAGAAGAAGGAAGAAGGAAGAAAATGGATATTTATATTATTTTAAAAAATTTTATTAATGTTAAATGATCATCGAGATCTTATTAGAATATTTCGATAATTTTAGAAATTTATTTAAAACTTTTTAAAATATAGAAGGTATAAGTAAAATTGAGTTAAAATAGAGATGATGTTTCTATAATTTATTTATTTATTTATTTATTTACTTTGTATATATTCTATATTGAATAAATTTGATGTCTTATAAATCTCGCCGCTCCTATAACTCTTTTTCATCGAAAAAATAGAGTGCAGATCCTCTATCGTATACGGCACGATGTATGACCACATGCGGCGATAGATTGTGTGATGCATGCTGTATGTGGCCGTGTGTAGCCATCCATCATTATGCACGATGCATCATATCGTATGGTGCATCACGTATACAGCAAAGAATCCATGCACAAAAAAATAATGCTCCAAGCTGTCGGCCTCTAGTTCCAACGTGGTGGCAAATAATAAACATATTTCTTGAAAAAAAAAATGGTGGTGCTACTACTTTTGCTGGGCTTATAATCCATCCGGCTTATTCTATACCTATTTCTATGTGAATAAATAGATCATGTTAGCAACTGTGAAATTTTCTTTCGGTTTCAGATCTGTAGTTATTGAATTCT
Source organism: Cocos nucifera (assembly GCA_006176705.1). Taxonomy (NCBI): domain Eukaryota; kingdom Viridiplantae; phylum Streptophyta; class Magnoliopsida; order Arecales; family Arecaceae; genus Cocos; species Cocos nucifera. The sequence goes on along the minus strand of QRFJ01000111.1, from coordinate 2,373,886 downwards.
TTCTAAATCTTTGGCAAACTTTATCACATATTTCCTGTCTATATGGCAAGTTCTTCCTTCTAAAAATAACGTTTGAAAAGACCATGGGAGGTGACCATACCTTCAAGGACAAAGCCGGATTTTGGTGAATCTGCATAGTGAGGGAATGCAAAGCCAAGTGGCTTCAAAACAAGGATGCCAGCTCCAACCTTTGAATCCGTAAGTGCGGGTTGATCTGCACCCGACCAAGCAGCATAAAATCCACCATCTACCTCAGAGATCTTCTTGCTTAGCTTGGGAGATAAGTCTACAGCCATAGCTTCCTGGGGTCTTTCAAATGTACCTGAACCTTGGTTTTGAGCAAGCAAACTAACAAGAATGACAGGTCAACCACAGAAAAGAATTGATTATCGTTAGATTGGTTGTAGAAATTAACTCAAGCAGGACATATATATAAAGAATTCTGCCATGCTATAAGAACATGCATCAGATTATGGTGGAAAAATTGCTATGGATGCATAAAGGATCCATTCTCTACTGCTAAACGTAGGCGCATTTTTCAGATGGTTCAAAGCCATGCAGAATTTTCAGATGGTTTAATGTTTTAGACGAGTGACATAAAAATGTTTCTTTTGTAGCTCAAATTAACTTATAATAAAATTATCCAAAAAAAATGATGTCTATATAAAAGCAGTTTTTTTTTAGAAAAAACAAAAGAAAGAAAATAAGGGGGTGTTTGGCTTGCGGGCAATTGGAATCGAAATAAATTGAAAAGAAAATCAGAATGATCATCCCTCACAAAATATTTGATTCATGATTAGAATAAGAATGAAGATTTGAATTTATAAGAAAGATTTGAGATTGGATTTTGGAAGAATTGAGTTATTCCCTTTCCATCTCAAAATCGGAATCAAAATTGAAATAAGATTTTTTCCAATCAAATGATTGAAATAGAAGTCACCATTCTAGACCTCAATTCTTTCCAACCAAAACATTTCTAAGGGCCCATTCTTTTGAGGGTAAAAAACTTACCTACAAATCTATATTTTTCTGGATAAGTATTTTTCAAACAATATTTAGATAGAAAAATAATTTATCTATGCTCTTTTATGCATTGCAAAATGACTTGGGAATCTATTATTCATATTCTTTAGCATTTTTTTTGGATAAGTTGCTAAGATATATTTATATTTTTCATAATATCTTTTATTATATAAATATTATTATATATTTTAATATAATATATTATTATTATGATATAGTATAATATATTATAATAATATAATTTATTATATTATTATAATAATATATGTATAATATTGAATCAGATTAGAATCAAATTGATTGGATTTGAACTCGAACTTAATCAGATCAAAACTCTATAATAGAAATTCAACATTAATGATCCAAGCCATTAAATATGATCTACTATCTCAAAATTGCTTACATATAAAAAATCATATGATTTGAAAACTCTTAGCCTATGCATCAAATAGTTAAAAATTGAAGAGTCTAAATAAAATTAAATTAGATGTATCTTTTGATCACTTGATCCATATGGTAGGAGTCTTCAAATCATATAATTTTTAATATATAGATAATTTTGAGGTATAATATCACATCCAACAGCTTAAATTAGGATCTCCATTGTCTAGTTTTGACCTGACTGGATCTAAGCCAAAATCTAATTAATTTTATCCAAATCTATCCCTTATAATATATATTAGTTAATATTCTTAAATATAATATTATATTATATTATATTATATTATTAGATATTATTATATATAATAATATATTATATTATTATATTATTATCTTATATTATTATTATTATTATATTATAAATATATTAGGAATGAAATAAAAATATTTTTTTTATTGATGAAAAATAATTTATTCATCTTTTAGATGGATAAATTTTTTTTCTAATTTATTAATAAATATTATTTATAAAAATATAATTTATTTATATAAAAAATATAAAAATATAAATAAGTTGATTAATAAAAAAAATAATTATTTTTTTTAATAAAATTATATCAATGACCTTATCAACAAGTTTCCAGAATGTGGACGTCACCTAAAAGAACCGGGCACCAGAACGTACCTGCACGCCTGACCTCATTTACACAAGGCTCGGCTCTGGTAGGTAATCTGTCCATTTCCACGAAAAATTTAAAAAAGGGTAGGTGACGTGTCCTAGCCGCAGGACCTTTCACTTGATTTAGGGTTTGACCACCAAGTTTTCTTCTGGTTACCCATTATTGGAGAAATTATCCCTATGGTTGATGCACGCCGTGCATCACTAACAATGGAATAAGCACTTAATGAATGACGCTCCTGGGAACCGGTAGTTATGGTTGATAGCATGCATAATTATATAATGCATATATTGTACGAAGTAATTTCCTCCATTCTTATAGGTCACGCTAGAATTATTTTGAAACTTTAAGCTTACTTAAAAGATTATAATATGATTTATTAATTTATCCATAAGGTAGAAGTTAGAGATGAGTCTCCAGCTGAACCAAATGTGAAATTTGAACACTACGCTCTAGTTTGATTTTTTCCATTCTTTGCTTGCCTAAATTGAGGTTTGCTATTTTGGCTCTGCTTGAAACCTAATAGGAGCGTGACACTAATCATCCATAGATATATGTTCCAGCATCCAACATGAATGAATATAATTTGGGTCACCAAGATCTGGATATATTTTTGGTGCCTGTAATGCATGTTATGTGGGCTATAGAGCAAGATCCCAAAGTTAAAAGCCTTGTGTTAACAATAATATTTCTCTTTAGTTGAGGTTTTAATTATTGCAAAAATAGCAAACCTAGTATTATGTAGACAAGATTTTTCATCTTATGAAAGGTCACCTGGATTGTTAAGCAAGCTGAGTAAATGAGAAACAAAAAACCAAATTAAAAGAAAAGATCGTAGAGAGATCAATTTAACGAGCAAATAAAAATAAGAGTACATATATATAGCAATGTTATAATTTGTGTTTGAAACCCAGTCTGTAAGCTAGGTATACGACACAATCAAAAAAAATAGTGAAAAAAGAAAAGGGGAGAGGTAGAGATACATTTAATGCATAAATGAAAAATAAGTGTAAAAATATCATAAAAATCTTTGACATATCCGGTATGAGATTATTATAATTTTTTTTAATAATTTGCTCACATCATGAAAAGATATAAATAAATATATGAAAAAGAAGGTAGAATGAAGCAAACCTGGTAATTGTTGCTCAATGTATTTTCTCGGGGCTGAAAGGCTTGGGAAGAGAGACGATGTGCTGCTTGGAGGTTAGAAGGGTAGCCACAATTTATAGAAGAGTCTAGCCATCCAATCTCCTTATTTACCTGCTACGTAGATTTGACTAATAAAATTTATAAAAATCAATAATTGATCATGACGTGTATACAGTGGAAGCCATAATTTTTATATTTGACTTGAAGGAGAGGAATTATATTGTGCACCACGTCGCCACCACGCCCTTGCACGCGGATTTTTTTTTTAACGGACCGTACTCGTGGATATTTTTTTTTAATGAACCGTGCACGCGGATAATTTTTTTTCATTTTCTGCTCGCTGGGCGCTCTCCCTTCTCGTGACGTGTGGCCGTGTCCGTGTGGGAAAATAGCGGAAACCTTAGGTCCTTACCGTCTCGAAACAGTGGAGCGAGACACGGTCACGGACATCATCGCCCACCGGGCCCTATCCATCCCATCAAACGTACGTTATAATGATTATTATAAAAATAAGCGGTCATAATTAACTACATATACGATCATACTGTATCACGAATCCACAATTGAATCGGTTTCAGATCAGAGATATGCCAAATAATTTCTGTACAAGCATCGAGTCCATCCATCTCCAACCGGTGAACTAGTGCTGGGGACCTGGTACGGACTATATCATTCGGAATTCAGATGCAAGGTTGTGGGCTACAAGAGACTCACGTCTTTTTGATTTGTCCGTCTCTGAATGGAGCTCCGTATCATTTGGACGGGCATCATCCATGTGGGATAAAAAACTATTAGCGGAGAGAGATTTTGTTAAAGGTAATTTTATCACAATCATCAATGAGATTTGAAATGAGATAAAGAATCTATTAATTCATCCATTCCTCCATAATATTTAAAAATTTCTTCTTTACTGCATCTGTTTTATTTGGTATGTCTTTCGAAAGATGGCAACGCCATTGATCGGACCTGATAGCAAGATGATGATTGTTCACAGGTGTTATAAAATATTTTATATTTTATTTTTTTTTATTATATTCATATTGAAATGATATGCACCTGCTTGAATCAAGAAAAAAAAAGTAAATAACTAACTGATGGGGCCAAGTTTCCATTTGGCCCGTTAGCCTAGCTGAGATATGGATGTAGAAAGCTGACGCGATTAAGACCCAATGGATTGGAACGATATAAATAAAGTAAATTTTGATCTACAAAATTCTTGACCGCGTTAGAATACATGAATTTAAAAAAAAACTAAAAAAAAATATTTAACGTCCACCAATGCAGCAAAATAAATCTATAAAAAAAGGATCATGTACTTCATTCTCTTCGGATAAGAGATCAAGCGTTCGGCTCGAGCTCAAGAACCTGGGCCTCATTTGAATCTAATATGTTTAGCCTTGTGTCCGTTAACCCCATCTAGTTTAACTTCCATAACTGATAGCTTGAGGAAACATTCCTCCACAATGCAAATATGTGAATAGAAGGTATTGCTGCAGAATCTGATTATCGTCGGATCGAACTGAAGTTGAGAAAGAAGAGGTCATCATCGGTGACCTGTAAAATAAAATTCTTTTCGAAGTCGGTGATGATGGGGCAGGATTCTCCGACGATCAAGTCAGCTCTTTCGGCCAACAAAAATGGAGTGCTCAGAAAAGAATTCGAAAGAGTTTCGAAAAGGAGAAGAGAGCTTATAACTTAAAGCTTAGAGAAAATATATCTGGATGATCCTTTTTTATAAACGAAGCTTGATTGATAGTGACGGCCATACCATCTGATAGCGGGCCGCTCGAGGCCGCATGGGATTCGGTACGGAGAGGAAGGCGTCGTCAGGCTAATAGCGACAGTCATACCATCCAGTAGCAGGCCACTCGAGGTATGGTGGAGTCTATCACGGAGGGGGGTATCGCCTGTAGCAGACTGATGGCGATCGTTTGTCGAGATTTAATAGCCATGGCTCGTAGGAAGCAGGCATTGGTCGGTGAAGAGCTTCGTCATACATCAATTTCAGTGGAGTTCGGACTCCTAAAGAGAATACGTCTGAAGGAAATCATCTGGGGGAGTTCAGCTCCTAAAGAAGTTCGACCGAAGAAGAGATCCGGAGGGAGTTTGGCTTCCGTAGGAGTCCGACTAAAGGAAAAATCCTGAAGAAGTTTAACTTCCATAGGAGTCCGACTGAATGAGGGATCAGGAAGGAGTTCGGCTCTCATAGGAGTCCAACTGAAGAAGAAGTTCAGAGGGAGTTCAGCTTCTGTAGGAGTCCAACTGAAGGAGGAATCAGGAGGAAGTTTGGCTTCCGTAGGAGTCCAACTGAAGGAAAAATTTGGAGAGAGTTCGGCTCCCGTAGGAGTCTGATTGAAGGAGAGATATGGAGGGATTTTGACTCCCATAGGAGTCCGATTGTAGAGAGATCTGGAAGAAGTTCGGCTCCCATAGGAGTCCGACTGAAGGAGGGGTCCGGAAGGAGTTCGATTCCTGGAGGAGCTCGATTGAAGGAGAGATCCAGAGGGAGTTCGACTTTCGTAGGAGTTCGACTGAAGGAGAAATTTGGAAGGAGTTCGGCTCCCATAGGAGTCCAACTGAAGGAGAGAACTGGAAGGAGTTCGGCTTCCATAGGAGTCTGACTGAAGAAGAAGTTCGGCTCCCGTAGGAGTCCGACTGAAGGAGGAATCAGGAAGGAGTTCGACTCCTGTAGGAATCCGATTGAAGAAAAAATTCGGAGGAAGTTCGACTTTCATAGGAGTCCGATTGAAGGAGAGATCTGGAGGAAGTTCGACTTCCATAGGAGTCCGACTGAAGAAGAAGTTCGGAGGAAGTTTGACTCCTGTAGGAGTCCGACTAAAGGAGAGATCCAGAGGGAGTTTGGCTCCCGTAGGAGTTTGACTGAAGGAGGGATCAGGAAGGAGTTCGCTCCCGTAGGAGTCCGTGAAGGAGAAGTTTGGACTGAAGGAGAAGTTTGAGTTTCCGTAAGAGTTCCGTAAGAGTCCGACTGAAGGAGAGATCATGAGGAAGTTCGGCTCTCATAGAAGTCTGACTGAAGAAGAAATTCGGAGAAAGTTCGGCTCTCGTAGGAGTCCGACTGAAGGAGGGATCAGGAAGGAGTTTAGCTCCCGTAGGAGTTTGACTGAAGGAGAAGTTCGAAGGAAGTTCGGCTACCGTAGGAGTCTGACTAAAGAAGAAGTTCGAAGGAAGTTTGGCTTCCATAGGAGTCCAATAAAAATTCGACCGCTGGAGGAGTTCGAGAGGAGTTCGACCGATGAAGGAGTTTGGCCGGCTGAAGGAGTTCGACTAAGGTTTGACCGTCGAAGCTCTTTCATGATTATCGATTGCATTGGGCTAAGCATCAGACTGGACTTCGATGGGAGCGGGGTTTATCCCCAACAATAGTTTTCCCTACTTTCGAGTTCGAAATTCGAAGTAAGAGAGTACAAAAAGGATGACCGTCGAAGTCTTCTTCAGGGCTCTGCACCAGTTCAAGTTGAAGCTCGAGGAAGATCTTATCTACAGTCAAGGTTGACGTTGAAGTTGAAGCTCGAAGATCTTATCTCCAACCGAGGTTGAAAGTGTAGTTGAAGCTCGAGGAAGATCTTATCTCCAGTCGAGGTTGACGTTGAGGTCGAAGCTCGGAGGAGATCTTATCTCCAATCAAGGTTGAAATTGAAGTTGAAGCTCGAAAGAGATCTGATCTCCAGCCGAGATTGACGTTGAGATTAAAGCTCGGAGGAAGATCTTATCTCCAGCTGAGGTTGACGTAGACTCTGGAGCTCGGAGGAGATCTTATTTTCAGCCGAGGTTGAAGGAGATCTTATCTCCTATTGACATAGACTTTGAAGCTCGGAAGAGATCTTATCTCTAGTCGAGGTTGAAGTTATAGTTGAAAGCTCGGGAGAGATCTTATCTCCAGTCGAGGTTGACGTAGACTCTGGAGCTCGGGGAGATCTTGTCTTCAGTCGAGGTTGAAGGAAATCTTATCTCCTATTGACGTAGACTTTGAAGCTTGAGAGAGATCTTATCTCTAGTTGAGGTTGAAAGAGATCTTATCTCCTATTAATGTAGACGTTTGAAGCTCGAAAGAGATCTTATCTCCAGTAATCGAGGTTGAGGAGATCTTATCTCCTATTGACGTAGATTTTGAAGCTCGAAAAAGATCTTATCTCCAGTAGCCGAGGTTGAAGGAGATCTTATCTCCTATTGACGTAGACTTTGAAGCTCAGGAGAGATCTTATCTCTAGCTAAGGTTGAAGTTGTAGTTGAAGCTCGAAGGAGATCTTATCTCCAATCGAGGTTGACGTAGACTCTAGAGCTCGGAGGAGATCTTATCTTCAATCAAAGTTGAAGAAGATCTTATCTTCTATTGATGTAGACTTTGAAGCTCGAGAGAGATCTTATCTTTAGTTGAGGTTGAAGGAGATCTTATCTCCTATTGACGTAGACGTTGAAGCTCGAAAGAGATCTTATCTCAGTATCTCCTGTTGATGTAGACTTTAAAGCTCGAAAGAGATCTTATCTCCAATAGCCGAGGTTGAAGGAGATTTTATCTCCTATTGACATAGACTTTGAAGCTCAGGAGAGATCTTATCTCTAGCCAAGGTTGAAGTTGTAGTTGAAGCTCGGGGAAGATCTTATCTCCAATCGAGGTTGACATAGACTCTGAAGATCGAAGAAGATCTTGTCTCCAACTGAGGTTGAAGGAGATCTTATCTCCTATTGACGTAGACTTTGAAGCTCAGGAGAGATCTTATCTCTAGCCAAAGTTGAAGAAGATCTTATCTCTTGTTGACGTAGACTTTGAAGCTCGAACTTTGACTTTGCTCACATTAGGACGAGGTTCTCCTCCTATTCCTAACGGACTGTGGGGGCACATAAGGATCGTTGTTAGGACCTCTCCCTCTATCTCATCTAAAATGAATGAAACCTTCAACTTTGCTCATGTTAGGATAAGGTTCTCCTTCTATTCTTAACGGGCTGTAGGAGCACATAAGGATTGTTGTCGAAGCCTCTCCCCCTATCTCATCTAAAATGAATGAGATCTTTGACTTTGCTCATATTAGGATAAGGTTCTCCTCCTATTTCTGATGAGCTATGGGGGCATATAAAGGCCATTGTCGAGGCCTCTTCCTCCATATAAGGGCCGTTGTCGGAGCCTCTCTCTCCATCTCATCTAAAATGAATGAGGCCTTCGACCTGCTCATGTTAGGATGAGGTTCTCCTCTTATTTCTAACATGGCCATTTTTGGTTGCTTCTTTCCAACAGTACATTTTCAGACTCTCTGAGTTTTAAGATCGTGGGAGCGTTGTTCCTCTGAGCTCCTTTAGGCGTTAAATTTTGGGTCGGATGACCTCCTCTATTTCATACTAGCCTTCACAACTTGGAGCAAGCTTCTCCTGGCTTTGAGGCTGAGAGATGGTGGCTCACCAAAGTACTAAGCCCCACCCCTAGAGATAGCATTGATGATCCGGGGAGCGGCCGATCTCCTTATTGTTCCTTCCTCATCGGTGGTTCTAATTACGGTAGCGCCCTTGACTGATCTTCTCTTGCTTCAGACCGATGTCTATGGAGTATTGAGGGGGTTGTAGTTGTGAAACCTTCTTGGGGGAACTTCTTCACGCCCTTCCATTGGAGCTTCTTTAACGACGAGCTCGAGGAGGAGTTCGGGCTTGTTTGTGCTAGTGGAGTTCGTGAGCATGGTTGAGCTTCATTCGACCCTTCTGTGAAACCTCCTAGGGGGAGAACTTCGTGCCCTTCTATCGGGGCTTCTTTGAGGATGAGCTTGCGGAGAAATTCGGGCTCACTTGCGCTCAGGAGAAATTCATGGGCATGATCGAGCTCCTCAATCCATCGATCCATCCTCCATAATTTTTGATTAAGACTGCATCTCGATCGCAGACCTTGGAAGGCTTCCGACTGTGGATGGGGGAAGGTCCTCTCCGAAGAAGAACCATGATCTAAGCAAGAAGCCTCTGCTCTCTATTTTTTTTTTCTAGGGGCAATGGGTATGCTAGCCCAAGTGCTCCTCCTTGGGATCGATTTCTGACATCCTAATGGTGGGTTTCCTGACAGAATCATCATCGAAGGCTGCCGCATGGCCTGCACCATCTCGATGAGATTCTGAATTTGCTGCATCAGTAGGTTGAACTACTTCAGATCTACCATGACCGTCGGTGGAGGAGGTTGAAGTACCGATGCTGGAGCCGAAACGAGCAAATCTGGCTCGGATTTGATGGCAGAAGCGGTAGATCTCTTGCTAGTTGCCTTCTTTGGAGGCATTTCTTGGGATTGAGGGAGAGAATGGAGATGAATCTTGAAGAAGAAGGTCAGCAGGGTTGACTGAGCACTTCTTTAAGAATAAGGGTACCTCATGAATAGAGTTTCTTCCTCCAGCACCAATTCTGAATCTGGTTATCGTCAGATTGAGCTAGAGTTGAGGAAGAAGAGGTCGTCGCCAGTGACCTGCAATATAAAATTTCATCTGAAGTTGGTGGTGGTGGCTCTGGCAGGATCCTTCGATGATCAAGTCAGCTCTTCTAGCCAATAAAAATGGAGTACTCAGAAAAGAGTTCGACAGAGTTTCGAAAAGAAGAAGAGAGCTTAGAGCTTAGAGAAAATATATCTGGAGGATTCTTTTTTATAGATGGAGCTTGATTGATGGTGATGGCCATACCATCTGGTAGCAAGCCGCTCGAGGCTGTATAAAATTTGGTACGGAGAGAAAGGCATCGTTAGACTGATAGTGACAGTCATACCATCCGATAGCGGGCCGCTCGAGGTCTGATGGAGTCTATCATGGAGGAGAGCGTCGCCTGTAGCAGACTAATGGCGATCGTTCATCAAAATTTAATAGCTATAGCTCGGAGGAAGCAAGCGTTGGTCGGTGAAGAGCTTCATCATACATCAATTCCAGTGAAGTTCGGACTTTTAAAGTGAATACATCTGGAGGGGATCATCTGGGAGGAGTTTGGCTCCTGGAGGAGTTCGATCGAAGGAGAGATCCAGAGAGAGTTTGGCTTCCATAGGAGTCTGATTGAAGAAGAAATCTAGAAGAAGTTCGGCTTCCGTAGGAGTCCGACTGAAGAAGAGATCTAGAGGAAGTTTGGCTTCCATAGGAATCCGACTAAAGGAGGGATCAGGAAGAAGTTCGGCTCCCATCGGAGTCCAATTAAAGGAGAAGTTCAGAGGAAGTTTGGCTCCCATAAGAGTTCGACTGAAGGAGGAATTAAGAGAAAGTTCGGCTTTCGTAGGAGTTCGACTGAAAGAAAAGTTTGGAAAAAGTTTGGCTCTCATAGGAGTCCGACTGAAGGAGAGATCTGGAGGAAGTTCAGCTTCCATAGGAGTCCGACTGTAGAAAGATCCGAAAGGAGTTTGGCTCTCGTAGGAGTCTGATCGAATGAGAGATCCAGAAGGAGTTCAACTTCTGAAGGAGTTCGACCGAAGGAGAGATCCGGAGGGAGTTTCGCTCTCATAGAAGTTTGACTAAAGGAGAAATTCGAAAGAAGTTTGGCTCCCATAGGAGTCCGACTGAAGAAGAGAATCGGAAGAAGCTCAGCTCCCGTAGGAGTCTGATTGAATGAGAAGTTTGGAGGAAGTTCGACTTTCGTAGGAGTCTGACTGAAGAAGGGATCAAAAAGGAGTTCGACTCCCATAGGAGTCCGACTGAAGAAGAAGTTTGGTAAAAGTTCGGCTTCCGTAGGAGTCCGACTGAAGAAGAAGTTTGGAGAAAGTTTGGCTTCCGTAGAAGTCCGACTAAAGAAGAAATTTGGAAGGAGTTTGGCTTTCATAGGAGTCCGATTGAAGGAGAGATCTAGAGGAAGTTTGGCTTTCATAAGAGTCTGACTGAAGGAGGGATCAGGAAGGAGTTCGACTCTTATAGGAGTCTGACTGAAGGAGAAGTTTGGAAGGAGTTCGGCTCCCATAGGAGTTCGACTGAAGGAGGATCAGGAGGAAGTTTGGCTCCCATAGGAGTTCGACTGAAGGAGGGATCAGGAGGAAGTTTGGCTCCCATAGGAGTCCAACTGAAGGAGAAGTTCGGAGGAAGCTTGGCTCCCGTAGGAGTCCAACTGAAGGAGAAGTTCGGAGGAAGCTCGGCTCCCGTAAGAGTTCGACTGGAGGAGGGATCAAGAAAGAATTCGGCTCCCGTAGAAGTTCGATTGAAGGCGAAGTTCGGAGGAAGTTCAACTCCCGTAGGAGTCTGACTGAAGGAGAGATTTGAAGAAAATTCAGCTCCCACAGGAGTCCGACTGAAGGAGAAGTTCGGAGGAAGTTCGGCTCCCATAGGAGTTTGATAGGAATTCAGCCGCTGAAAAAGTTCGAGAGGGGTTCGGCCGATGGAGGAGTTCGGTCGACTGAAGAAATTTGGCTAAGATTTGATCGCTGAAGCTCTTCCATAATTACCGATTGCATTGGGCTAAACATCATATCGGACTTCGACGGAAGTGGGGTTTATCCCCAATAGAAGGCATGTTAGAGGATGATCAAGATTGACCATCAAACTTCTTATAAATAGCCATTTTCTAGCCACATTTTGCTAAGCCGTATAACAAGACATTAAGTCCAAATTATGGATCATTATTATCTAATTCAACCATTTGAGTAAACGATATCATAATATCCCACAACCTCATCCACGATCTTTTCAGTAAATAATCGATATGAGATACACACCTGTATAGACTTTCATATACTCCCCATATTTATCCTTATTATCCTCACTAAGTTAAAGGTCAAAATCCAATCACAATATATATAATCAACCGATAGTGAGGTACCAAAAAAACTCATTTTATAGTACCTTCATCTAACATAGGTCATGACTAAATTTACTCTAATACTTTTTATAACAATCTAAAACCTCATGTAAAAAAGCTAACTAAAAGATATTATAGTATCCAAGATGTCTATAATATATAATCGATATGGAATATACATAATACATTTTCCTATGTATTCTCATATATCCTCGGTCAGGTTGGTCGGATCACTTATCTGAGTTTTAACCTAGATAGATTGTCTGGGGTAGGTTGGATTAGTTGTACTCACCTGGATCTATACAATCCATTTGGGCCGAATTGAGTCAGTTGTTGTTCAATTCACTATCTTCGAACAAGTTCCATATGGACCAACAAATGATAACCTAACCGAAAGTGATGCCGCCATCAAAGGCTCTGCGACTGCACCCTGAGCAGAGCCCATGGATATTGACCAAATTTCTGCAACAAAGAATACTATTTTATTTATCTTGAGAATGAATGCTGCCAAAACAAATATTTCTTTCGTTAACAAATAAAATGGCCTACGCTGATCTACGTTACTGTTGACGCAGAATCTGGTCATCGTCGGAATTCGCTGGAATGAAGGCCGATGAGGTCGCCATCGGGGACCTACAAAATAAAGTTCCGTTTGGAGCCGGGGGGGTGGCTTCGGTAGGACCCTCCAACGATAAAGTTAGCTCTGGCCAACAGGAATGGAGTGCTCGAAAATGAGTTCCGGAGCTTGGAGAAGAAGAGGAGAGCTTAGAGATCAAAGATTAGAGATTGCGTATCTGGAGGGTCCTTTTTATAGCGAAGCTTAATGATGACAGCTATAGCCGCATGCTGGCGGGCCGCTCGAGGTCCAACGGAGTCAGTCTCACGAAAAGATGCCGTCTGTAGCAGATTGATGGTGACAGCCATCGCCGCCTGATAGTGGATTGCTGTCGCTTGCAGTGGACTGATGGTGATGGCTGCAGCTGTCTCGATACTGAAGGGTTGAAGTGCTTCGACGTGTGCCCATTTTGGAGGAGTTTGAACTTCTGAAGAGAAAGCTTGGAAAGAGTTCGGCTCCCGTAAGCGTCTGGCTGGAGGTATGCGGCTAAGGCTCGACCGCTAGGGAGTTTGATAGGAGCTCGATCGGTGAGAAGTCCAGCCCCTGAAGAAATCCGATCGAAGAGGAAGCTTGGAGGAAGTTTGGCTCCCACAGACGTCTGACTGAAACGATATGGAGAGAGTTCGACTCTTACGGAAGTCTGACTGAAGCTCGACGATTGAGTTCGGCTAAAGTTTGGCTGCTAGGAGTCCAAGAAGCTCGACCGCTAAGTAGTTCGATCGACTGAAGGGGTTCAATTCGGACGTTGGGAGTTCGAAGGAGCTCGGCGGCTGAGGAGTCTGAAGGAGCTCGACCGCTAAGTAGATCGGTCGGCTGAACAGGTTCGAAGAAGCTCCGCCGTTGGGGGTTCGGCTAGAGCCCAGTTGCTGGAAGTCCAAGGAGCTCGACCGCTAAGTAGTTCGGTCGGCTGTAAGGGTTTGGCTAAGACCCATCTGCTCAAGCTCTTCCATGGCTACTGGTTGCATTAGGCTGAGCATCGAACTAGACTTCGATAGGAGCGGGGTTTATCCCCAACACTAGCCCACCCACTCCTAAGTTTGAAACTCGAAGGAAGGGAGTGCAGGAAAGGCGATTGTCGAAGTCTTCTTCTGGGCTCCGTGCTGGTTCAGGTCGAAGCTCGGGGGAGATCTCATCTCCAGCTAAAGTTGATATTGAAGTTAAAGCTCGGAGGAGATCCCATCTCCAACCGAGGTTGAGGGAGGCTTCGTCCGCTGCGATCGAAGTCGAAGGTTGAGCTCCTCGGGGACGATATTATCTCCAGTAGCCGAGGTTAATATAGGCGCTCGAGAGAGAGATCCTATCTCTAGTCGAGGTCGAAGTTAAAGCTCTCCAACCGAGGTTGGCCCGATCACTCGGGGGAGATCTTATCTCCTTTGGCCGAGGTTGGTGTGGGCAGTCATGTTAGGACGAGGTTGTCTCCAATCTTATCTCTGGCCGAGGTTGTCTCGACCACTCGGAAGAGATCTTCTCTGGCCGAGGTTGAAGTTGAAGCTCTCCAACCGAGGTTGACACAATCGCTCAGGAGAGATCCTATCTATTTTGGCCAAGGTTGATGCGGGCGCTCGCGTTAGGACGAGGTTCTCCTCCTATTCCTAACGGGCCGTGGGGGCACATTCGGACCGTCGTCCGTCTCCCCCCATCTCGTTTAAGATGAACGAGGCCTTCGACTTTGCTCTCATTAGGATGAGGTTCTCCTCCTGTTCCTAACGGGCTGTGGGGGCACATTTGGACCATCGTCCAAGTCTCTCCCCCCATCTTGTCTAAGGTGAACAAGGCCTTCGACTTTGCTCACATTAGGACGAGGTTCTCCTTCTATTTCAGGGTAGGCCAAACCGACAGACTAGTGACTTTCAGACGAAATCCTGCACCTTGGCCTCGGTAATCTTCATGAGTGGTTCGGCTTCGACCCATTTGGTGAAGTAGTCGATCGCGATCAGAAGGAACTTTCGTTGCCCAGTCATCGTTGGAAAGGGGCCAAGTATATCCATTCTCCACTGTGCAAATGGCCAGGGTGAGCTGAGCGGAGTGAGTTTGGATGTCGGCTGCCTCTACATGCTGGCATTCTTCTGACAGCGGTCACACCTTTTTACGTATTCCACGGAATTGTGAAACAAGGTCGGCCAGTAGTACCCCTGTCGGAGTAATTTTTGCGATAGGGACCTGGCTCCTACATGACTTCCTAGAGTCCTTCTTGCACATCCTATAGCACGAGATCGACCTCCGAAGGTCGGAGACATCTCAACAACGAAAGGGAGTACGACCTCTTATACAATCTGCCTTCGTATAAGACGTAGCGGGAGGCCTGATTCCTGAGCTTCCGAGCTTCTTTTCGATCGCGGGGAAGGACCCCCTCTTTAAGGTAGGTGATCAATGGGTCGATCCAGCTGGGCTCGAATTTCGTCTGCAGGATGGCCTGAGATTCCTCTATGGTTGGACATTTCAAAGTTTCCAAAAATATTTCTTTGGGCAGTTCAGCCGGGTTTGAAGCGGCCAACTTGGAGAAAAGATTGGCTCTTATATTTTCCGCCCTCGGAATGTGCTGAATGTCGAAACTATCTAAGGCTAGGATCAAATTCTTCACTTTTTCGATGTACCTCACCATGCTTTCCTCCCGTGCCTCATAGCCGCCACCAACTTGACCAACCACCAACTGAAAATCACTATAGACTTGAAGCCGATCTACTTTTAATTCCCTTGCTATCTTTAATCCGACGATCAGCGCTTCATATTCGGCCTCATTGTTGATCGCGGAGAACTCGAGATGCAATGCGTACTCGACGATGACTCCCTCAGGGCTGACCAAGACCAGCCCCACACCAGCTCCAACGGAGTTGGACGAACCATCCACGTGCAGAGCCCAAGAACCTTCAGGAAGGTCGGCGCTCTCTTCGGAGAGGTTCGGCTGTAATAGCTCGGATTCGTCGGAGTTCGGCCTCGCTCTGGTGCCGGTCCCGCTCGATTCAAGCTTGGCTTTAACTAGAATGGTGCATTCTAGCACAAAATCTATTAGTATCTGGGCCTTGATCAATGGCCTGAGCCGGTAGTTGATGTCGAACTCTGTGAGCTCGATTGCCCATTTTGCGATTCTTTCGAAAGCGTCTGCTCGATGGAGGACTGCTCTTATTGATTGGTTCATGAGAACCATTATGGTATGCTCCTGAAAGTAAGGTTGGAGCCTCCTGACAGTAATTAGAAGATGGTAAGTTAGTTTTTCTAACCTAGAGTACCTGATCTCCGCATCCCTTAGGACTCGGCTCACGTAGTAAATCGGTCACTATGTCTTTGCTTCTTCCCTGATCAGGACTGCCGTCAGGGCCACCAGAGAGACAGCTAGATACAGAAATAATTCTTCTCTGGATTTGGGCTTTGCCAGCAACGGAGGCGTGCCGAGGTAGTTTTTAAACTCCTCGAATGCCTGTTAGCACTCCGCCATCCAATAGAAGTCCTTCGATCATCTGAGAACCTCGAAGAAGGGCATGCATCATTTAGCCGATCTTGAGACGAAGCGATTTAGAGACGCCACCTTTCCGGCCAGACGCTGAACTTTCTTGATCATCTTTGGAATGGTCATTTTTCGAATGGCTCGGATCTTCTGGGGGTTTGCCTTGATTCCGCATCTCGACACCATGAACTCGAGAAATTTTTCGGAGGTCACACCAAAGGCGCATTTAGTCGGGTTCAGCTTCATCTTGTGCTTTCTAAGTGCACCGAAGGTCTCTTTAAGGTTGGCCAGGTGGTCTGTTGAAGCTCGACTTTTGACGAGCATATCATCTACGTATACCTCCATGTTGCGGTCGATCTGCTCCTTGAAGACCTTATTAACCAAACGCTGGTATGTTGCCCCTACATTCTTGAGTCCAAAAGGCATGATCCTGTAATAATAAAGACCTTGGTCAGTAATGAAGGCGGTCTTCTCTTCGTCCTCGGGCGCCATGCGTATCTAGTTGTAACCAGAAAAGGAGTCCATGAAGGTGAGGACCTCATGGCCCGAGGTTGCATCCACCAGCTGGTCGATCTTGGGTAGGAGGTAGCTGTCCTTCGGGCAGGCCTTGTTCAGCTTCTTGAAGTCGATGCACATCCTTCACTTGTTATTCGCTTTCTTGACGAGAACCACGTTCGAGACCTAGGTCGGATAGTTAATCTTCCGGATGAGTCCGACTTTGAGGAGTTTGTCTACTTCTTTGGCGATCGCTTTCTGCCTCTTCAGGGCGTGGTGGCGCATCTTTTCTCTTATCAGTCGGTGCCTCAGATCGACGATCAACCGATGTTCCATGATCTCGGCATCGATCCTCGGCATATCCGCTGGGGTCCAGGCGAAGATGTCCATGTTTCTTCTGAGGAAAGCAACGAGCTACTTCCGAACCTCGACCGCCAAGTTGGAGCCAATCTACACCATGTGCTCCGAGTTTCCATCATTCAAGGGCACAGAGATGAGGTCCTCCGCAGGCTCGCCCCGCTCCTCAGTGAGGTCATCATGGACGTCTAGTCCATCAGCAAGATAAGGGTTGGGCTGATCTTCCTTATGCAGGGCGATCGAGTAGCAATACCTTGTCAGAGCCTGGTCTCCTCTGACTTCTCCGACTCCGTGACTCGTCAAAAACTTCATCTTCAAATAATAGGTTGACACTACCGTCTGGAGTGCATTTCGATCAGATCGGCCAAGGATTTATAGGTGGATGGGGTCCTTACGACTAGGAAGTCGACCCATGCCTTGGCCAGCTTCAAGCATTGCCCTACCGCTATGGTCAATGTTATTATGCCTTCGACTGGTATAGTGTTGCCAATGAATTCTACCAGTGGAAAATTTATAGGCCCCAAGCGATCATTGGACAGGGACATTTTTGAGAAGGAACACATCGGCTGAGCTTCCATTATCTACCAAAATATGGCGTATATCGTAGTCAGCAATGTTCAAAGAAATTACAACCGCATTATTATGCGGGAATTAGATCCCCTGACCGTCCGCCTCAGTAAAGATCATGGGTTCCATGGTCCTCTGTCTCTTCACCAGTCCCTCGGGTCCGCTGGCCTTCCCTTGCTGAAGTCCCTCCGAGATAGTGTTGATGATGCCAAGGGACGATCGATCTTCTTGCTGATTTTTTCCACTTGACGGTAACGCTCTCAGCCGATCTTTCTTCTCCTCAGGCCATCTTCGCAGAAATTGAAGGAAAATCCTGATTTCTCGGATCAGGTTCGTTCAAATCTGATCATATCGAGAGATATATTTCAAAATTTTTCTCTCGATCCCAATCAGATTTGGGATGTTTCAGATCTAATTTTATTATTTTAATAATAGAAATAAAATAAGAATAAATTAAATCAAATTTAATTTATCTGATTTGGATAATCCTATTATCCTGTTGATGATCCTGTTTGCAGCGGAAGGTTCTGGATCTAGCCACGCAAGCGCCTGGCCTCTATCGGTATCCACTCGGACTGAATCTGGAGATCCTCTTCTTCTCTATCATACCTCCAAAAATTAGATCTGGATCTGATCTGGAGGATCTTCAAAACTTCTTTTGAAGATCTGCAGTCGTCCTTTGCAGCAGTGTAGCCATCTTGCTTTTGATCGTCTTTCTTTGATCTGGATCGCACCAATCAAGGTCCAAAACTCCTTTTGGACGTGGAGAGCAAGGGGAGAAGATGGTTTGGCATGGAGGAAGAGGGGAGAGACAGCCTTGGGGCATGGGAAACTTTGATCTCAATTCAATTACTTCTTATTCTGTTTGAGTTGGGCACAGGGTCGTATTTATAGACTGACTGTGATCCAGCTTCTCTTATTCCCAACCAATCATAACCCTTTGTGAAATTAGATCTAAATCTGATTGGTGGGAATAGAGTCCCCTGGATTCCTACTTAGAGGGCACCTAAGACCAGTCAAAGTTGGTTTTAGGGAGAACTCTAATTGGAATCCAAAAGAGAGGTGGAGTCCTTGTCCAACAAGGACTCCAAGACTCCTCCAAACTTGGGCTCACGCCACCCTTGGCATGCGCCCTCCTCCTTGCCAGGTTCTGGCAGGGGGACAGGCCCCCACCAGCTCTCCAATAGGTGCATGACATGTGGTCAAAAGTCAAAGGGTCAATGGTCAATGTTTGACCAGTCAAAGGTAGACTTTTGACCAAAGTCAAAGAACAAGAAATGGCAGGTGACCAAAAATGGCAGGTAATGTCTTACAAATAAGACAACCTTTTCTGACTTGGACAACCTCCAGTCAGACCATATGAAGGCCTCTGATTGAGCACAAACTCCTTTGGCTCAGACAGGACAACTTATTTATGATAGCAAAAGAAGAACGTTAGGTTCAATCGAGTGCTAGCACGATTTCCTTGAACCTAATTGAATCTCATTCAGATCAATTGAACTAGATCAGTTCAATTGATGATCACCAGATTCAAACCCTTGTTTGTGTGACCCAGTTAGGTTCAGTTCTGTATGGTAATGGGATATGTCATGATCTCTATCATCGACATCATCGAAACTCCTTTCGATGGATCAGAACTCTTCTGATTCGAACAGCTAGAATGATCGATCATCTAAATCATTCTAATTGCTCCCAAAATCCACCAGTGACACCTAGCAGTATATGGTGGCAACCCATCAGAGCTGAATGCGAACCTCTTGGTGCAGCTACCTGTGTGATTCAGTTCTTCTATCTTGAGCCCCGATCAGATTAGGGTTAAGGTAAACTCGTCAAACCCTAGTCTCTGTCATATGATGTAATCATTCGATTCAAGTCCAATGTGAAAATCTAAATAGAAACTCTTTCTATTATTTCACTCTACCATGGCCATGGATTTCTGGACTTGATTCTCATGATCATCATAGGGCTGCTCCTCTACCACCGAGGTAGATAGATTCCATCTTGATGCAATCCAGTTCCTACAATGAACATGTCTATAGCCAACATACACCTCAGGGTTCCATATGGCTAGGAGACCGAGTAATGGTGTAGTCAAACTATAACACCCTCAAGGTGAACTGCCGATGCATCTCAGGTCAAAGAACCAGACACACTACTGCAGCATCGAGTCAGTCATTGACGAGAAGGTAGACTCCCTAATGACTACTCGAGGTGGTCACGCTCAGTGCCCTCGTTCTCTAACGAGTACCTGTACTCTCGCTTCGGTGTCTCCACACCGTAGACTCAAGACTCATCTACTAAAGAGAAGCGATTGTACACCAACCTTTCGGATCAATCACCATCCTCGTGATGATCCTATGGTCGGGAGCAATTTATGAGTTAATAATGATTATTCATGTCTTAAATTTTCAACTCTTGAAAATATGAATTATCATTTACCATTAACTCAAAGGATGTATCACAGACACTAAATACACATATGTGATAGAAAATAACCCATTTATTGATTTTAGTCAAAATTATAATTTTGCCCCTAGAAGTGTATTACAAGTGTCAGCCAATTCTGGCTTCTAGGGCACATATATCTAACAATCTCCCACTTGTCCTAAAGCCAATTGGCTACAAGTCTAAGTCCCATCTTCTCAAGGTGGGCTTCGATCTTCTGCTGGCCCAACGGCTTTGTAAGTGGGTCTGCCACATTATCTGCGGAGTTGACTCTCTTGACCTCGACATAACCTTTTTCAAGGTAATCGCGGATGAGGTGATATCGCCGCTCAATATGCTTGGATTTTTGGTGAGACCTCGGCTCCTTAGCAAGGGCTATGGCACCATTATTGTCGCAGTATAGAGGAATGGCATCTGATGGCATTACTCCGATTTCTGCAGCAAACTTCTTATACCAGAATGCTTCCTTTGCAGCCTCTGATGCAGCGATATATTCTGCTTCCATGGTGGAATCTGCTATCACCGTTTGCTTGAAACTCTTTCAGCTGACAGCTCCACCATTGCACACAAACAGACTTCCAGATGTCGACTTTCGATCATCTATATCGGACATGAAATCCGAGTCTGTGTATCCCTGGACTTGGAGTTCTCCGTTACCAAAGACCAACATCATATCCTTAGTTCTTCTCAAGTACTTAAGGATACATTTCACAGAAGTCCAGTGTTCTTCACCTGGATTTGACTGATATCTGCTTGTGACACTCACAGCATGGGCTATATCAGGTCGTGTACATAGCATGGCATACATGAGGCTCCCTATTGCAGAAGCATAAGGGATCTTGCTCATGCGTTCTATTTCCTCAGGTGTGCTAGGGCACATCTTCTTGGAAAGATGAATACCATGTCTGAAGGGTATTAATCCCCTCTTAGAGTTTTCCATACTAAACCTCTTTAGTACTTTCTCTATGTACATCTTCTGTGAAAGTCCTAGCATCCTATTCGGTCTATCCCTATAGACCTTAATTCCTAGAATAAAGGATGCTTCACCTAGGTCTTTCATGGAGAATTCCTTGGACAACCACATCTTGACTGATGTCAACATGGGAATATCATTCCCAATAAGGAGGATGTCATCCACGTACAATACGAGGAAGACAACAGCGCTCCCACTGACCCTTTTGAAAACACATGGTTCCTCTTCATTTTTGATGAAACCAAACTTTTTGATCACATCATTGAAACGAGTGTTCCAGCTCCGAGATGCTTGCTTAAGTCCATATATGGACCTTTGCAGCTTGCAAACCTTGTGATCAGTATCACTGGATGTGAAACCTAGCGGCTGTTCCATATAGATATCTTCCTCAAGATATCCATTCAAGAATGCCATTTTCACGTCCATTTGCCATATTTCATAATCGAAATAGGCCACAACGGCAAGCAATGTGCGGATGGATTTTAGCATAGCCACTGGGGAAAAGGTATCCTGATAGTCAATGCCTTCACGTTGACTATAACCTTTTGCCACTAGTCTAGCCTTGAATGTCTCCACATTCCCATCTGCACCAATCTTTCTCTTGAAGATCCATTTACATCCAATAGGTACTATACCTTCTGGTGGATCTACCAAGGTCCAGACTTGGTTTGAGTGCATCGAGTCAATTTCTGACTGCATTGCCTCTAGCCATTTCTCGGAGTCGATATCTGATATCGCCTCATTGTAGGTTTTGGGATCATCACCATGAGCACCATTACCTACGAGGAACATTTCCTCTACATCCTCTGAAATAATACCTAAGTATCTTTCAGGGGACGGAAAAACTCTTTCCGATCTACGAGGTGGAGGAGGTAGTGTTCTTATTGGCTCAACCTGATTTGGTTCCACTTGGTCCTTAGCTCATTTTGCTTGTGAGACTTTCTCATCAAGCTTAATCTGCTTTCCAATGCCGCTATCTTGAATAAACTATTTTTCAAGAAAGATGGCATGTCGACTCACAATCACATTGTGGTCTTCTGGAATGTAGAAATAGTATCCTAATGACTCTTTAGGATATCCTATGAATCGAGCTCTAAAGGACCTAAACTCTAACTTGTCCGCTTGTTGTCTTTTGACATGAGCCGGACAACCCCAAATTCTGAGATGACTCAGACTTGGTTTCTTACCATGTGCCATATCTCATACGGTGTGGTAGGAACGGTTTTAGAGGGAAACCCTATTCAGTAAATAGATTGAAGTTAACAATGAAGTGTCCCCAAAGAAAATCAGGGAGGTCTGTGAAGCTCATCATGGATCGAACCATATCCAATAGAGTCCGATTTCTCCATTCTGAAACCCCGTTGAGTTGAGGTGTTCCTGGTGGAGTCCATTGAGAGACTATGCCATTTTTCTTAAGATAGTCTAGGAATTCCTTGGCTAAGGTATTCACCTCCTCGATCTGATCGAAGAACCTTAATGGGTTTTTCAGTTTGTTTTTCTACTTCATGTCTGAATTCTTTGAACTTTTCAAAAGGCTTCAGACTTGTATGTCTCATAAGATACACATACCCATACCTAGACAGATCATCGGTAAAGGTAATGAAGTAGACAAAATTGCCTCTAGCCGGCACATCAAATGGGCCGCACACATCAGTATGTACTAGGGCAAGGAGATCTGTGGCCCTCTCCCCATGTCCAACAAAAGGGAGTTTAGTCATTTTGCCTTGAAGACAAGATTCACAAGTTGGATATGACTCAAAAGTCAATGGACTCAATAGCCCATTTTTCTCCAATTTGTTGATCCTATCTTCTGCTATATGACCTAATCTCAGGTGCCATAGATATCTATCGTTTGGACTATCCCTAGGTCGTTTGGCATTCACGTTTTGCTCGATAGTTAGAACAGGTACATCAATATGTAGCTGATAAAGACCATTAATAAGGAAACCATTTGCAATTTTATTTCTTTCATAAAGAATGTTACAATGGTCCTTAAAGAAGGTGATCACATAACCTTCTTGTGCTAAGCATGAAACAGAAATCAAATTCCTGCTAGCTGCAGGCACATAAATAACAGTCTTTAAAACTAAGTCTAAACCAGATGGTAATCGAAGAGGGTATGTTCCCACGGCTACTGCAGCAACTCTTGCTCCATTACCGATGCGTAGGATCATGTCTCCATCCCTCAGCCTCCTGCTATCCTCAAGACCCTGCATAGAAGTGCACAGATGAGCACTAGAACCAGAGTCAAGCACCCAACTGGATGCAGAAGAAATCGTAAGGTTAGACTCAATAACGAGCATACCTCCAGAAGGACCTTCCTTCTTGTTCTTTAGGGTGGCCAGGTAAGTAGGGCAGTTCCGCTTCCAATGGCCGTCGCTGTTGCAATGGAAACACTTTCCTTTGCCATCGACCTTTTTCTTCGGCTCTGCCTTCTTCTTCTTTGATCCTTCCATCTTTTACCTTTTGCTTTTTCACAGACTTCTTTTTCTTTCCATAAGACTTTCTTTTGGAAGAAGTCCGTTCCATAGCAAGAACTGAGCCTTTAGAACCTTTCATAGAAAGCTCAGCGGTAACCAGCATATTCATTAACTCGGCCAAGGAATTTTGAAGTTTATGCATGTGGTAATTCATGATGAATTGCCCATATGCATCAGTCAAGGATTGCAGAATAATATCGTTCTGCAGGTCCAAGTCCTAACTTCACACCGAGCTTCTCAAGCTCTTCCATGTCCTTGATCATTGTCAGACAGTGATCTTGGACTGACTGCCCATCACGCATCTTAGCCTTAAAAAGTCATTTTGTGACTTGATATTTGGCTGCGCGACTCTGTTCACCAAACATCTCCTGCAGGTGAGCCAACATTTGGCGAGCAGTCCCGATATCTTCATGTTGGCGCTGGAGCTCATCAGACATCGAGCCCAACATGTAATATCTGGCCTTATTATCTTCGTCAATCCATTTTCCCAGAGACGCTCTCTGTTCAGTGGATGGACGGGCTGGTAAGGTGGGAGGGTCCTGGTCCAAAACATGGGTTAACTTCTCGGAACCCAAAATAATTTTGTAGTTCCTGAGCCAATCTTTATAATTGGGTCCAGTCAGTCTATGTGTGTCCAGGATACGTGCCAATGGGTTGGACGCAGACATTTTCCTGTAGAGAGTCAAAGATTCTAGTTAGATACTTGTAATTTTGACTTGACCAATTTATTTAGGGATTTTATTTTTAAACAAATTAGCTCCCACTATTTTCTCGGATCCCTACACTCCCTCTGTAGAGATGCGAAAATCTCCATGATTAATGATTTCTAGTGGGTGGTGCGGTCTCACCAACTGACTCATCACCTCACCTAACAGTTATTGGTGATGGGTTAGCCAATGAGTGAACAACTCTTGTTCAATGATTCTCTAATCATGGTGCACCCAAACTTGGTCTCTAATTCATGAATCTCACCGTATCCAGAATATTGATCCACTCCTTAGTTAAGTCAGACCCACCATTTGCATAGACTGGGTTCCTAATTGAGTCTCTCACCGTATCCGGAAATATTGAGCCCAACTCATCCTCCAGCCCATAGCATCCAATGCCTAATAGACATGGTTGCGTCTTTTTCCGGTGCAACTGAGCCACTGTATCCAGCCGAGAACAATCAACCCCGGGAAGGGCCCGCACATCTACAATGGTGGAAGACCTCAGACTTAATCTTTTCTTAGGGAGAATTGATTCAGGTCTCATTAAACTAGACTTGGCTTAGTCATAACAATTATGACTAACCTAGTGGCATGGGTTAGCTCGGATTATTGACCACCTCAGATCAGAACTGTGTCAACAGATATGGCCAGGTAAGTGAGACCGGTGGAAGGAATATGCCATTAACTCATACAAGAATGCATTCAGGTCGAGTAGCTTCCAATTAAAAAACCAGTCGGTCGTCTATGCCAAACTTACCTTAGACACCAAATTGTTGAGTCAGAACCAATTGGGTTAGCCTACAATCCAGACTCTAACCTCTGAGCCTAATTAGGTCTTGCTTGATCGTGACTCGATCTTGACCCAGACTTAATCCTATTAGGCTGGTCAATTTAAGCATTGTTGATCCCATCTAACCAACTCTTGATTCGGTTTGATCAACCGCTTAGACCTAATTGAGCTACCCAAGCCCGAACCCAGTATTATGAATATGTCTTAGATCTAAAATTCTCAATTTTAGACCTAATTAATATTTCATAAACTTAATTCTTAATTAAGTAGGGTTCATAAACAAAATATGCACAATAAATCCTAGGGTTTCAGGATCTAGGGTTTTGCAGAAAGTAAGTTTTGGGTTTCTGATTAAGGACGAACACGCAGCACCCCTACACATCATAAGAACACCCCATCGAATGGGAAGAAGAGAGGGCCTTTAAACCCTTCTTCGTTCTTATGACCGGACGGCCAAGAGGAACGCCTTAATCAGGAACATTCAATACTACAAAACAATATCAGATCTATATCATATATCTCATATATAAAGTAGATCTAATCATGGCATATTTTGCATACATCTCATGTATCAAATCATGCATATTTTTCAGATCTAAATTATCTCATAATAATCTAAAAAATTAGATTTAAATTGATCTAATCAAAATAAATTCTAATCTAGATAATTATGTAGAACTATTCTACAACTAGTCTAGACATGCATCAATCATATCTCATATGATATTTAAAAATTAAATAATTTTATTTACTATTTTTTAGATGTTATTATAATACTTATAATATCAAAAAATAGTAAATAAAAAGATCTAAAATATGATTTAATCAGATTAAATCAAAACATGCAAGACTATTCTATAGAACTATTCTATTCTAGAACTAGTCATGCATATCTTCTAATCTTAGATCCAAATTATTTAATTTTAATTTTTTTTCTGATTTTAGATCTGATCACATCTCATGTGACATCTAAAATCACTTATTTTTTAATTAAAATAAATTTAAAATTAGATCTAAATAATTTTAGAACCATGGCTCTGATACCAGTTGAAGGAAAAATCCTGATTTTTCGGACCAGGTTCGTTCAGATCTGATCAGATCGAGAGATATATTTCAAAATTTTTCTCTTGATTCCAATCAGATCTGAGATATTTCAAGATCTAATTTTATTATTTTAATAATAAAAATAAAATAAAGATAAATTAAATCAAATTTAATTTACCTGATTTGGGTAATCCTATTACCCTGTTGATGATCCTATTTGCAGCGGAAGGTTCTGGATCTAGCCACGCAAGTGCCTGGCCTCTACCGGTATCCACTCGGGCTGGATCTAGAGATCCTCTTCTTCTCTATCATACCTCCAAAAATTAGATCTGGATCTGATCTGGAGGATCTTCAAAACTTTTTTTGAAGATCTGCAGTCGTCCTTTGCAGCAGTGCAGCCTTCTTGCTTTTGATCGCCTTTCTTTGATCTGGATCGCACCAACCAAGATCCAAAACTCCTTTTGGACGTGGAGAGCAAGGGAGAAGATGGTTTGGCATGGAGGAAGAGGGGAGAGGCAGCCTTGGGACGTGGGGAACTTTGATCTCAATTCAATTACTTCTTAATGCTGTTTGAGTTGGGCACAGGGTCTTATTTATAGACTGACTGTGATCCAACTTCTCTTATTCCCAACCAATCACAACCCTTTGTGAAATCAGATCTAAATCTGATTGGTGGAATAGAGTCCCCTTGGATTCCTCCTTAGAGGGCGCCTAAGACCAGTCAAAGTTGGTTCTTAGGGAGAACTCTAATTGGAATCCAAAAGAGAGGTGGAGTCCTTGTCCAACAAGGACTCCAAGACTCCTCCAAACTTGGGCTCACGCCACCCTTGGCGTGCGCCCTCCTCCTTGCCAGGTTCTGGCAGGGGGACAGGCCCCCACCAGCTCTCCAATAGGTGCATGACATGTGGTCAAAAGTCAAAGGGTCAATGGTCAACGTTTGACCAGTCAAAGGTAGACTTTTGACCAAAGTCAAAGAACAAGAAATGGCAGGTGACCAAAAATGGCAGGTAATGTCTTACAAATAAGACAACCTTTTCTGACTTGGACAACCTCCAGTCAGACCATATGAAGGCCTCTGATTGAGCACAAACTCCTTTGGCTCAGACAGGACAACTTATTTATGATAGCAAAAGAAGAACGTTAGGTTCAATCGAGTGCTAGCACGATTTTCTTGAACCTAATTGAATCTCATTCAGATCAATTGAACTAGATCAGTTCAATTGATGATCACCAGATTCAAACCCTTGTTTGTGTGACCCAGTTAGGTTCAGTTCTGTATGGTAATGGGATATGTCATGATCTCTATCATCGACATCATCGAAACTTCCTTTCGATGGATCAGAACTCTTCTGATTCGAACAGCTAGAATGATCGATCATCTAAATCATTCTAATTGCTCCCAAAATCCACCAGTGACACCTAGCAGTATATGGTGGCAACCCATCAGAGCTGAATGCGAACCTCTTGGTGCAGCTACCTGTGTGATTCAGTTCTTCTATCTTGAGCCCGATCAGATTAGGGTTAAGGTAAACTCGTCAAACCCTAGTCTCTGTCATATGATGTAATCATTCGATTCAAGTCCAATGTGAAAATCTAAATAGAAACTCTTTCTATTATTTCACTCTACCATGGCCATGGATTTCTGGACTTGATTCTCATGATCATCATAGGGCTGCTCCTCTACCACCGAGGTAGATAGATTCCATCTTGATGTCATCCAGTTCCTACAATGAACATGTCATAGCCAACATACACCTCAGGGTTCCATATGGCTAGGAGACCGAGTAATGGTGTAGTCAAACTATAACACCCTCAAGGTGAACTGCCGATGCATCTCAGGTCAAAGAACCAGACACACTACTGCAGCATCGAGTCAGTCATTCGACGAGAAGGTAGACTCCCTAATGACTACTCGAGGTGGTCACGCTCAGTGCCCTCGTTCTCTAACGAGTACCTATACTCTCGCTCCGATGTCTCCACACCGTAGACTTAAGACTCATCTACTAAAGAGAAGCGATTGTACACCAACCTTCCTGATCAATCACCATCCTCGTGATGATCCTATGGTCGGGAGCAATTTATGAGTTAATAATGATTATTCATGTCTTAAATTTTCAACTCTTAAAAATATGAATTATCATTGTCATTAACTCAAAGGATGTATCACAGACACTAAATACACATATATGATAGAAAATAACCCATTTATTGATTTTAGTCAAAATTATAATTTTGCCCCTAGAAGTGTATTACAAGTGTCAGCCAATTTTGGCTTCTAGGGCACATATATCTAACAGAAATTGGCTAAGTCTGCCTCACCTGACGAGCTCTTCGATCTTGTCCTGGAGTTGGATGCACTCCTCAGTGTCGTGATCGTGGTCGCGATGGTAAAGGCAGAACTTATTGGGATTGCGCTTGCTAGAATGGGAATGCATTCTCTTCGATCTTGAAAGTCGCTCCCGAATCTCCATCAGTACTTGAGTCTTCAGGGCGTTAAGGAGGGGTAGTTATGAAATCATCATCATCGGAGAGAACTTCGATGCTGGGGGGAACCTCGGTGCACCCTTCTATCGGGGCTTCTCTGCCTCCGAGCCTGAGGGGGAGTTCATAAATGCGGTCGAGCTTCAGTCCGCTTTCTTTCTTCGATGGATCTGTCTGACCCATCGATTCGCCACTTATCACTGGCTTCGTCATCCTTAGCCTCAAAGGCCTCCTCTGTCCGGACATAACTTTCAGTCCGAGCAAGCATGTCGGCAAAATCCTTGGGATACTTCTTTTCTAGGGAGAACAGTAAGTCATTCTTCTGAAGGCCGCTCTTGAGAGCGGCCATGGTGACTGACTGGTCCAGGTCCTGGACCTCCAGTGCGGTAGTATTGAATCGGGTGACATAAGCTTGGATGGGTTCCCCCTCCTTCTGCCTGATGGCCATTAAGAAATTTGAACCTCGGCGTGGATGTCGACTACTGACGAAGTGGGCTGCAAACTGTTGACTCATCTGATCAAACGATAAGATGGTACTCGACTTGAGCGCCGAGTACCAGTTCCTGACAGCCCCTTTAAGGGTAGAGGGAAAAGCTCGGCACAGGATAGCATCTAACGCGCCATGGAGCAACATCATTATCCGAAAGGCTTTCAAGTGGTCAACCGAATCGGTGGTCCCATCGTAGCTCTCGAACTGCGGAAGCTTGAAGTTCGACGAGATCGGGTCCTGAATGATTTTCTGCAAAAAAGGAGGGTTAGTGCAAATGTCATTACCACGTGAGGAGAGAGTGTGACGAAGTTCTTCGATTCGTTGACTTATTTCTAAGAGCCTTTGATCCAGGAGATCTTCGTGGTCTCTGATCTCCAAGATTTTCTTGCAGAATGGGTACGAAGCTTCACCTTGAATCGAGCCGCGGTTTGAGCAGGGGCTCTCCCTCCGTTGCCTTCCTTTTTTGGGGATTGGAGGTTGGGTAGCCCATGTCGGTCGCCTCTGGACTGGACCATATGGCTCTGGAGAATCCCGCACCGATTGAGCTGGTACTGGGGCCTGCTGGTGTATGGCCTGCACCGCCTACACTGCCTCTGTGAGATCACGAACCTGCTGAATGAGCAGGTTGAACTGCTCCGCGTCCACCGCAGCTATAGGATGAGCCTGGGTCGTCGGGGTTGGAGCAGGAGCGGACGGATCTGAATGGGATCGGGCCACGGAGGTCGTCGATCGTCGGGTCGAAGCTCTCCTGAGAGGCATTTTCTCTTCGGAAGAAAAAAGAAAGATCTCCGGAGAGGAAAGAGAAGAATCATCGTCGAGCACTCCTTTAAGAATAAGGAAACCTCGGAGGTTTGGGGTTGGTCCTTCCTCTAGCGCCAATCTGTTGACGCAGAATCTGGTTATCGTCAAAATCCGCTGGAGTGGAGGCCGATGAGGTCGCCGTCGGGGATCTGCAAAATAAAGTTTCATTCGAAGTCGATGGGGGTGGCTCCTGTAGGACCCTCCGACGATCAAGTCAACTCTGGCCAATAGGAATGGAGTGCTCGAAAATGAGTTCCGAAGCTTGGAGAAGAAGATGAGAGCTTAGAGATTAGAGATTAGAGATTGCATATCTGGAGGATTTTTTTTATAGCGGAGCTTGATGATGACAGCTGTAGCCGCATGCTGGCGGGCTCCTTGAGGTTCGATAGAGTCAGTCTCACGGAAAGATGCCGTCTGCAGCGGGTTGATGGTGACAGCCATCGCCGCCTGATAGCAGGTCGCTGTCGCTTGCGGTGGATTGATGGTGATGGCTGCAGCTATCTCGATACTGAAGGATTGAAGGGCTTCGACGTATACCCATTTCGAAGGAGTTCGGACTCCTGAAGAGGAAGCTTGGAAGGAGTTCGGCTCCCATAGGCATCTGGCTGGAGGTACGCGGCTAAGGCTCGACCACTGGAGAGTTTGGTAGGAGCTTGGTCGGTGAGAAGTCCGGCCCCTGAAGAAATTCGGCCGGAGAGGAAGTTTGGAGGGAGTTCGGCTCCCACCGACGCCTAGCTGGAATGACGCAGAGAGAGTTCGGCTCTTACGAGAGTCTGACTGAAGCTCGGCGATTGAGTTCGGCTAAAGCTCGGCTGCTGGGAATCCAAGGAGCTCGGCCGCTAAGTAGTTCGGTCGGCTGAAGGAGTTTGGTCTGAACGCTGGGAGTCCGAAGGAGCTCGACGGTTGAGGAGTCCGAAGGAACTCGGTCGCTAAGTAGATCGGCCGGCTGAACGGGTTCGAAGAAGCTCGGCCGCTGGAGGTTCGGCTAAAGCCCGACTGCTGGGAGTCCAAGGAGCTCGGCCGCTAAGTAGTTCGGCCGGCTATAAGGGTTTGGCTAAGACCCATCTGCTGAAGCTCTTTCGTGGCTACTGGTTGCATTAGGCTGAGCATCGAACTAGATTTCAGCAGGAGCGGAGTTTATCCCCAATAGTTACCAATCATAATAGAGAAAAATCTTAGAAGTTGATATCTTGTTTTCATTATTTTTCCATTTCTTTTGTTTAATTCATAGATGTGTAACCCATCGACCTTTTTAGAAAATGAAGTTGTGGTGGCCCTACGTTATTGTCATTTTTTTTTCTAATACAGAGGCTGATCAATTTTGCTGTCTGATGCCCCTGTTTTTGATGTTTGTATATTTGCAGCTCCCTATTGTATCATTCCATGGCTAATGATATGTTATTGATGGTTCCCATCACTGTTTAAAAAAAAAAAAGAATTGTATTTTTCTTAATTTTAAAACATTCCAAAATTGATGTCCATTTCAGATCCGAATGGAATTTTTTTTTTCTATTTTTTTTTCTTAAGATATTGATAACTTGATTGTGGCTCTGATATGATACAACATGAAAGGAGAATGTTTTTGAAAAAAATCATGATATCATTCTTGGGATCTTTTTTAAAGAAAAAGATAACTAATATTTTTGAGCAAATTCATAATGGAACTGATTTTTCATTTCCCAGCTACCCTTCAGAACATGATCCTTCGATCAAGTACTTGGAAGGTAGAATGGTCTCACCCTTCTCTTGTTTTGGGATAGAGACGAAGCATTCATCGAATGATTTTTTTTTTTTTTTTAATGACCTTCCTAAGTGAAGAGGGATGCCAACCATCTAAGCTAATTAAGATTGGACAACATGCACCATGACATGTTAGTGGAAAGGGGAACATAAGGTGAGTATTATGTAAGTTCCTATTTATCGAGGTTCTTTATCCATCCAACATTCTACTTGTCTATAAGGATTAGCATAACTGATTAGACTTTCATGTGTTAAGAAATCCAGATTTCATTAAAATAAGCAGTAGAGAATCATAGTGATCACTTGGGTCACATTGTTGCCAACAATTGTGATAGGCAAACTAAGACATAACTTGTCATCATATGAACACTTAGGCTGAAAATGAGTTCAATTTATTTTTATAGCTCAGACCAGACATTGCACAGATATAATGTTGTTTTGTTTTTTTTGTTTTTTTTTTTTTTTTTTTTTTTTTTTTTTTTTTTTTTTTTTTTTTTTTTTTTTTACTTATCTATTTTTGTAGCAGAAATCCACAGTGGTCAGTATTTACAAAGTTCATTGTTGGTTTAGCATTGTCTTCTCTTGTAAATTTAAGTGTAGAAGTCAAGCCACAGATAACTCCTTTGTCCTGCTTGCTGCATTGGCTTAAAGTCCCTAATGCCACATTTTCTTCTCTCTTTCCTCTCCACTTTTTTTCGCTTTACAGTGAATCACACTGCACGTAGAAACAAAGTTTGTATGCATCTAAATGCTTTTGCTTTTTGCTTGGTAATAATAATTCACAGAAATGTGCGGATAGAAATGGCCAAAAGTAAATGTGACAGCCGAAAAAGCACAAATCCCTTTCATATCCCCCTTATCCCTCAAGATATCTAAATCCCAGCATGATGATAGAAAGAAGTAGTTATTTTATGGCTATATTATATTAGCACTGGCTAGGAACAGGAATGTTTACAGTGTGATTCTTCTGGACCATATAACCTAATGTGACACAAAGATATAGCTAAAACTGAGATTTGTGATTGGCTGTTTTGAAATAATTTAAGAAAAATATAGCTAGAAGAGAGTTGAGGGAGGGAAAGAATGATTAGCATACATAAATGGGGAACTTAATATCAGTCCTTTTTTTTTACCAGACTTTAATATACGGTTTCTTAACCATTAATAATTATCATTTAATTTTTAGTCTTGCACACACTTATACAAGATTTGCACATACATTTATTGTAATAATCCACAATCTTATTCAAAATAGCTAGTCAGAAGATAATATTTAGATTCGGCCTTATGAAAGTATCTAAAATCTTTTCAATAAATAATTGATATGAAACTAAATACACATTCGCATGGGTCTTCACATACTTCTATTTAAACCCATATATACATCCATTCATAGACATCATGATCGACCCGTGATTGGCTCTAATAAATCAGTTCTACATATGCTATAGACTAGATTAGCTCTAATATCATTTATAATAATTCAGAATATCATCCAAAAAAGCTAGTCAGAAGATATTATTTGGATTTGTTGATCATGTATGAGTATCCAAAATCTTCCTAGCGAATAACTAATATGGGACTAAATATATTTCCGCATAGATCCTTATATACTCTCCTTATTTAAGTCCAGTATCCTCACCAGACTAAAAGTTCAAATCTATGCATCCATTCATAAACACTACGATCAGCTCATAGTCAGCCCCAATAAATCTGTAGGGCAATATTCTCTAATTCATATAGATTATGGACTAGTTCAGTTCTGATACCATATATAATAATCTAGAATCTCATCCGACTAGCTGAAAGGTGTTATTTAAATTTTTTGATCATGTATAAATATCCAAGATCTTTCCAATAAATTTTTGATCTGAGACTTAAATATATACCCACATAGGTCCTTACACTTATATTTTTATACATATTTATACTAGTTCTTGCATGCAGTTGTATTCTCTCTGCACAAGCATATATTAATCTGTGTACATAATTGTTTGTGATTATATATGTATGTATTGGAAAGAAATGAGAACAACCACTAGGGACCAGGAATAAAAAATAAATAAATAAAACTTGGTGCATATGTGTTAATGTCCTGACTAATAGGAACTAAGTCATGGTTCAGTCAATGGAGACTGAACATCAATTTATTGTATATAAATGGCATGGAGTGCTCCAAAGGCCTCAAGGTTGTACCAAAATCCGAACAGAATGAAAACTATCCAAGGCTAGACTTTGAGCCCTTTTACGAGCAAAGGAGGAGAGGCGAGGCAGCGGTCCTTGGAGGGGAAGGGAGGGGAGGTAGAGAGAAATGGCTCTAGGTAGGTCTGCAACAGGGCTTTAGCTTCCACCCCACCGACGAGAAGCTTGTGAACTACTACCTTAACTAAAGATTAAGCTCAATATAACCCAGAAGTAACTACAAATGTGAGCCATGGAATTAGCTGGTTTGAATAATGAAATGTTTATCAAACAATATCAATGATCTTTGTTTCAACAGTTCTTAATTAGGTGAAAGACCAGGTTTTACATCTAAAGACCTTTCTCCTATTTCATTTTTCCTTTCTTCTGAAAATGTTAGCCTGAGATGAATCAGTTCTGGCAGATAATATATTCTTACCAAGTAGGCATATTCCTGAGCCATTTTTTCTTCTTTGACCTTGGTTTCTTAAATATACTGGCATAGTCCCCAGGAAAAGATCCAGGAGAGTTATTTGTAACAACCACGCTATTGCTATAATTGCATGAAGAAGAAACTGGCATCACCACCATTGTGGCACAAAATGTGGACCAAGACAAGATCCCACTTAGGATAAGCCTGTGCGGACCTTTCCTTTGGATGTATTAGGTTTGCGTTCAGCCAACATATCAATCTAATCCATTGGGCATACGAAACACCACATTAGCTTCTCCATTTTCACTTGTTTCCAACAGTAAGGAATTTAACTTGTTGAAACTAGAGTTCTGCATTGGGTGAAGCTTCAAGGGCATATTTGAAAAGGGTACATATCATACGTGGGTTATGCATGGAGTGCAGGGAAAGGCAGGGCTTTCCCATCCTCATTCCTTTCGTTTGCTTTTCTTTTTTTTTTTTCATTCATTAAAAAAAATGCATTAAAATATTCCTTTCTTCCACTGGCTCCAAGTCTATTTCCTAGATACATGTGTTGCTTCAGTATTCTAATAAGACAAATGGATAGTTCCACCAAAAGAAGACCAGTGGTCATTCTATCGTTACAAATGCTTTATTAATAGACCAACTTTTTTACTAAGACCAGGCATAATCTAGATAGAGATCCATGTTTTATTTTTGGTATAAAAATAGAAGGCCATTTTGATTCTGGATTAAAGCAAAGATATCCCCTCATGGCGGAGCCGAATGGTGTCGGTGCCTTTTTATTTTATTTTCACAATGCCCACACCCTGCAAGATTCTAATTCTAGTCTTCTTCTTCAAATAATAACACTAAATTCACGGTTAGTTATTTCTATATGCATTCAGACAAAGCAAACCTCGGCTTTCATGTATTCTAATCAAACTTTATATCAACTTAATGCAAGTATCCAACATCTATTCTATTGAAGGACTGGTGGCTGTGCTCCCAAATGAGGCCTTTCGAGATTGCTTGTTCGATCAAGTTTCATTTTTCTTCCAAGAGGCAGTTTAAATGGTTGAGCTTTGACCGTTAAGAGTCCTAGTTTTCATGATGTCAAACCCAAAAACAATATGGCACCGTAGTCATTTAGGGGATATATGAAACATAAAGTTCAACCAAAATAATAAGCCTTAATGCTGGAATTACCTATAAGAGAATGGCCATGGCTAAATCTCCTACAAGTTCTCCTCATAAATGGGCCCATTAAGAATTGCAAGTATACATAACATGCAATGCAGCATAAGTGGTTATGGTTATGATTTTTGTACATAGACATCAATATGTATTAATTGTCCTAAGTACTTGGATCAATATGTTTTCCGTTTTTCTTTCTCAGGACATGCATGCACTGTGTTGAGCTTTCAAGAAAAATGTGGTGTGTGCAGAAAATAATTGCAAGGACAATACAGAATAATTTTGATGGATGGCAACCAATGCAAGGAATGATCACCAGTGAATCTGAGACTGTCACCAGATGTGTGTCTGTGGGATTATTGTCATGCTCAGTTAAGGATAACAAAGATGATGCATGGATGCAATTCATCTCTAAATACGCCTGGTACTCTAATGTGTCATGCAATGAGGTTACTGAAGACCCTTCATGCATGGATTTTGCTAATTGAGAGGTTCTTGTTCCTCTACTATTTTTCTTTGGTTGATATATTGGGTCCAAATAATATTTTTCAGTATAAACTTGATGCAGTAAGGTGTCAATTCTGTTAAGCATTCACTATTGGAGCTTGCATGAGTCATTAGAGCTGGTTGGTCCTGTTTGAGAGCAGTCGGGTATATATATCTTGCGGGAAATTGTTATATAGTGTAGTAAGTAAATCAGCTTTATTTTGCACCTATCAATTCAATTTCTTCTTTTGGTGTACAAAAATGCCATAATCATGTGAATGTTGGATTTTCTTTTAAAAAAGAGAGAATTATCACAAGTTTTGCTGCATGCTAGCTGTCAATCATAAATTATCAAGCCTACTACTAAACTGAAACACTTGATTGCATCCACAAGGCGGAGCCTTGGGGGTATGGTCTGTCTTCATACCACTATAAGTACTTCCATTTTAGATAGATATATCGATCCCTTAATGTAGTTCTAAGATGAAGGAATGAGAGAAGCACGTTGCCAAAAATTGGAAATGTATATTATAAAATTACATAAATAATTAAAAAAATTAATCAAACTGGGGGATCATAGCCATATATGGTACATTTCACATGCATTGGCAGGCCAAACTACAGTTATTTATTTATTTAATGAACAGATAAATAAGATAATCACGTAGTCATGTGGAAATAAATCCAAATCTAATAAGACATCTCTGAATAGTTTGCAGTAATAAGGATGAGGACGAGAATGGCAAAATTTACAGCCACCAATGGAACATAATATTCTTCTAATATTACAACAGCAAAAAAAAAAAAAAGGAGTTTGATCAGATTATATCATAGTTGTAACACGATAACTTTAATATTACTACATCAGACCTGAGGATTTTAAATATTTGGTAACTAAATATCATATGATTTTCTTCTTGGAACAAAAATAGTATGGAATTTAGGAGCAATTTAAATAAAAAATCATTTGATTGGATAGACATGAAGAAGCAATGCTAAAATGGCAAACAGATTAGCAGGAAAGAGGAAGTGCTAGAATTTCATCTCAATGTACTCTGAATTTTTTAAGTTGATGCATCTAAACATTTCAACATCAAATGATCTCTCGCAGCCTGTAGAGCATCATGTCGGTAGCATTAAGTTTCATCACCATGAAATTAAGCTTAAAAGACTCAGAAATGGATTCCAGATTTTAAAATAAGTTGAAAGAAACTTAAAGGACTCGAGACTTTAAAGTCTCAGAAATGGATGCAAGATTCTAACAAAGAGACTGACCCATCGAATATAAATAAAATGAGAATACAGAAAGTAAAGTGTATGATTATGACGATTTGATAGAGTAAATATATATAATAGATTTGACAATCCTGGTTTATCATCATAATTGATGGCACTTGATCCTTCTTTTTACAGAATTTTAAGTCAAAAAGAAGTGCTTTGTCCTGCCAATCACACAAGCCTGACAACTACCCCAGATTCAATCTAGTGGCCTTTTCTTTTCTTCTCTTTTCCTTTTCTGATTTTATAATGCAAATCCCAAGACACGTAAAGAGCAGTTTTGTATTCATTTAGCTGGTTTTCTTCTTATTTGGTAATAATTTTTGCGCAAAAAGGCATGGATAGAATAAAAATCGCCTTAAAGAAAAGAACTCCAAAAGAAAAGAAGCAACAGCAAATCTTTAGGTTTTCCCCTTCACCCTCAAGACTTCTAAAGCTGACAAAACATCATGGCCCATAACGATGCAAAAGTTCACATTATCGAGCCGATGACAGCAGGTGTTGAAGTAAGCTATGATGCAAGCCTCTTCTTAATGTCTATATAGAACATCATCACACAGCTAAATCCTAGATAAGCCACAGGTTTCACTCAGTAGTAGAGGATTCCATGTCTTCAACAGAAAATAGTGCGTGAAACTCATGCATTATATGGTACAAAATGCTAGTTTACAGCCATGTGCAATGTCAAACCAATGGTGGCCAAAGAGAGCTAAGGTGGAAAAAGGTTGGTGTGATGATAGATAGTCTAGAGGTTGTAAAGAGACAAGCTTGTGCAGAATCTGAAAAAGAGAAAGTGAAAACTACTTGGAGGACAGACTTTGAATCCTTTTATAAGGGGGACTAAAGGCAAAGGGGAAGGCGGTTGAGGTGGTCTTTGGAGTGGAAAGAGAGGAGAACAAAGAGAGGCCGGAGGGAGGGAAGCAGATGGCTCCTGTTGGTCTACCGCCTGGCTTTAGGTTCCACCCGACCGACGAGGAGCTGGTAAATTACTACCTCAAGAGGAAGATTCATGGACTCAAGATCGAGCTTGATATAATCCCAGAAGTGGACTTGTACAAATGTGAACCATGGGAATTAGCAGGTTTGAGACCAAATACTTTCTCAAACAGTTTCTATTATCTTAGTGTTGATTGTTTTAGACTGTAAAAACTTTGTTCCTCTCAAAGCCATCTTCCTAGTCTCTAATATCCTTTTTAATTTTTCTTTTGTGGAAAATGTGAGTTTGCGTTATGTAAATTTTGCAGAGAAATCATTCTTGCCTAGTAGGGATCCAGAGTGGTATTTTTTTGGGCCCAGAGATCGGAAGTATCCTAATGGCTTTCGCACCAACCGCGCAACACGAGCAGGATACTGGAAGTCGACAGGGAAAGACCGAAGAGTTTGCTATCAGAATCGAGCTATTGGTATGAAGAAAACGTTGGTATATTATAAAGGTCGAGCTCCACAGGGTATCAGGACAGACTGGGTCATGCATGAGTACCGTCTCGATGACAAGGAGTGTGAGGACACCATGGGAATTCAGGTGGTACCTTCATCATCATCATCTTAAACTATCATAATTTATAATTATCAAAACAATGTAGACAACGATTTTATATAAGGATAAACCATCAAGACTTCTCTCTAGGGCTGCATTTCTTCTGCCAATGTGTAGGACTTCTTCTCTCTCTAATGTCTGAGCGATTACTATGTTTTTTCTTTTTTTTTTTCTGAGCAATAGTTCATTAGGATCACTCCTAGCTAAGGATTAATTTTGTCTGTCACCATGGATTCAAAATGAGATTTTTCATTGTTGAATTAAAGAGCTACCCATCAACTTTACAGTGATAACACCCTAAACTTTTCATGGCATTGGTCCTGCACCTGTTTCTCTATTGCTTATCTTTAGCAGACAGTACTACTCCCTCCCTCCATGTTCGCAAACATCCACTGAGAATTTGGATGACTACATTTGAGAAATTTTAACTTGGCATTGGTGTTAGATGTCCAAGACTGTCCCCATCTTTTCCATTTTTCAAATCAAAAGACATATCCAGCTTATAACTAATGCCTGCAGATAACCCGATTAAATACTAAGTGCAGATCTTAGAGGTCTGTGTTTTTTGAGCTTCAAGGAAAATGGAAAGAGGAGAGATCCTACGTGGGTTATGCATGGAGTGCATGGAAAGTTAGGGTGTCCCCTTCCTTCTCTTGCTTTTGATTCAGTATTATATTCCTTTCTTCCTCTGGTCCCAGCTGGTCCTTGCCATTTATTCCAATGAGACAAATGTCTAGGTTGCTTTCAATAGTCTAACATAAGACAAAAGTATCATTCTTAGATCTCCATCCTAAGAGTTCATTCTGTCATTATGTATGTCTGTTGGTGTACTCACTTTTTTACTAAGACCAGACATAATCCACATAGGGGTGCATGCTGATGCTGCATTAAAGCAAAGGTATCCCTCATGCTGCCCAATGGTGTCGGTAGCTTTTCACTTTATTCCCCAACTGCCCAGCATCCAGCCTGATTTTCTCACCCTTATTCCTTCTCCCTATCAAATTAATCGGACAATTGCTCATCCCAGCCCCACATTAACGTATCCAAAATATTTAATTCTTGGATCTCATAAATCGTGAATTCATTCTATGTATGTGTCTCATCTTTACTAGGCACTAATCCCGCCACTTCATAATCTTCGACAAGATGCATCATAATTACCTGTGAAATCTAATTAATGAATGACTTCATCAAAAAAAAAAAAAAAATCTTAATGAATGACTGTTGGGTTCCTCTGCATGAAAGGATCCTCCCTTTTTTTTTTTTCATTTTCATTTCTAATCAGACAAGGAAAATCAATTGGTTTATCAGCTTATGGAATGAATAAATTGATATTAATAATCATAATAACAGTAAAAGTAAAAAAAAAAAAAAAAACATATATCAAGTGCTTATTTAGGCCAAAACAGGAGAATAAACGATGATTACATGGTTCATAATTCTAACCCTTCTATTCATCTCCTAAAGGCTTAATAACAATCTCCTGCTACTCTTTCTTGATATAGCCATGGTTAAGACTATCACTGTTTCTCTATGTAGATAACATTATTCATATGCATGAAAGCAGCATAGATTAATATAGATTTGCTAATGAATGTGCATATGGCACAGATATTAGTGCGAATCGACGAGAATGTCTGAATTTTTTTTCCCCCTTCTCTTTTCTTTCTTTCCTTTTCACTTCTTCTCAGGACTCGTATGCATTGTGTCGAGTCTTCAAAAAAAATGTGGTTTGCACAGAAGTGGAAGAACAGGGTCAATGTAGCTTAGCATTGGTGGAGGGCTCCCAAGGAGCACTAGCTGAGTATGAGACCATGTCACCTGATGTGCCAGTGGGATCATCATCCTGCATGGATGAGGAAGACAAAGATGATGCATGGATGCAATTCATTACTGATGATGTATGGTGTAGTGTCTCAAGCAATGAGGGTGGTCCGGACCCATCATGTGTGGCTATTGCTAATCAATAGGCTCCTCACCTTCTTCTTTTTGCTTGGGATATGGTATTGGGTGGTAAATAACATGCTTGGAGTATAATTTTTAATGTAATAATGCAAATATTCATATTAATTACATCTCCTTAGGAGGAGATTGCTTGGATCTTCAAAGTTGGGTTTGATCGTGTCTGGGACCACCAGGTTGTATTTGTGGAAAATATATAGCATAACTAAATTTAAAACTTCTTTCACTCTGTTCTTCCTTCTTTTTGTTCCTTGTGATATACAAAATAAGTTGAACACATGCTTCTATTTTGCTTTTTTGAAACTATAAAAGAACAACGTGTTCACAAATCTGTGATTCTGAAATGGTGCTGGTAATTTCAAAATTAACACTCCAGTTCTCTTCCATGTGATTTGAGGAATCATAAAAAGATGAATTCATCATTTCATAACCAAGAATAACAGAATAAAAATCTTTTATTTATGGAACTTTTCATCAAATTTTCCTTTGTATTTACCTCAATCTTGCACTCCATCAGGTAATATATGTGTAATACATTTTACGAAGGTTAAATACATCCATCGATTAATGTTTGATACCATTCAAAGAAACTTTTATGAACAGCTAAATTGTTGATGAAAATTCACGACTCTCAACCAGCTTATGTTGTCATTCAGTGCTAATTCTAGTGGAGTAGTACAGTAAAAGTATGTAGCAAAACATATTCCGTCCTTAAATCACTTAATTTGTTTCATAGCTCCAATTAGTGGGAGAGATATATATTCATAATAATATTCGCTTGCTTTAAGAATCGAAGAGATGATG
The DNA here is from genome assembly GCA_006176705.1 of Cocos nucifera. NCBI lineage: Eukaryota > Viridiplantae > Streptophyta > Magnoliopsida > Arecales > Arecaceae > Cocos > Cocos nucifera. The sequence goes on along the minus strand of QRFJ01000111.1, from coordinate 2,332,623 downwards.
CACAAAAATGGTCACTGTATATATATTATATTATTATCACCTATCTAAGTCGCATTAAAATTTTAAAAAAATGATACATTTGTATGACTCATCAACTAACTTAGCAATATCCAAGTTCCAAGCACATATTTACAATTTGTTCCATACATTGTATTCATTTCTTAGTGTACGCCATTCTCCATCATTCTCTTTAAGACAATAACTACGTACCAGGAAATGAATCTGGTAACAGAAGTATAATTAATTATAACAGATGGCCAAACAAAATAAAGAAGAACCGAACATTTGCCATGGGATATCTAGTCCTGCTAGAATTAGCAGTCCTCACCAGACAACTTTTTATTTTTGAGAAATGTCCATATAACATGTAAATGTGTAAATTTAACCGGTATTTTCGGTATCTTATATGAGGTAGAAATGAAGAGAAGAAAGAAATAGTTCCATGATGTCAAGGGCAAGGTACAGTTAATTAATCCCTGATTCGTATATAGGACCAGAAAAAGAGTAGAGCTGACAATTCCATTCAAAAATATATTGGAAATGCCCTCCCTCCTTCCCATTAGGAAGCCATATCTTGAAGAAAGCTTCCCTTAGAATGGCTTCATGTTTAGCATGGCATTCACTGCTTCATGACCCAAGGGAGATCTTCAGCATGTCTTCGTGGAAATCTTAGTCCCCTTGAACCAGTCCCTGAATACTGTCTAGAACTTTACGAAAACTGCAACTGTACCTCCATCTTTCGTCAGAAGGCCCAACTTTTCTAAATGTGCTGTCTTATTTGCCTATTGGATTCCAATGGATGCTAACCTTTTCCAAGTACTCAACATGATGAAAAAATGTTTCAGCCATGCTACCACTTGGGCTAATGTCAATAAATCCGGTGGGGAATTCATTTGCTTGAGATGGAACTTGTTTTCTTGATATCATGGAAGCCAGTGCTAGTGTGTTGTTTTGATTTTTCTCTCCTGCAATCAACTTATGATGCATAGGGTCATTTCCACCAATGCTACTGTGCTGAGAAAAATAATAAGAATGAAAAAAGAAGTGGCAACATATCTTAGCTAGTTTTGTACCTTTAATATTTGCATCCTCTTCTAATTGATAGTTAGGAATGCTCTCAATCAGTGTGTTCTGGTTTTCTTCAACAATCATCAAATTTGAGAAATGAAATGAAATTTCAGGAAATTATTTAATGGACTGAAGAATACAAGTCAGAAATTAGCAAGAAGAAAGGTAAAAATTGAATAAATTTACCTTAGTGCATCCCCCATCGACATTTTTATCTGTGGTCTCCGTCATCATTTTTCTTCCATCAACTTCTCTTCCAGTTCACTGGTCTCCCTCAAGCTTGGTGCTCTCCCATACTTCCATTTGGTAAAGTCCATCAATTTTTTGTTCTTCTACAGGACCCATAAAGTAGGGAATGCTCTCAGTCCATGCTTATGGATAGCTAGGGTTATTGGCTGGTTCCTGAGAAGCTAAAGCTGGTGGCTAATGGTGATATGTGATTAGCCTTCATCTTTCTCAAAAAAAAAAAAAAAAAATGTTCCTGAGAAGCTGAAGCAACCGAAAGAATTTCTACTTCACTAGTATTTTCTTGAGTGAATCCATATATTTGAGGGCCTTCGGATTTAGTAGATCTATCTGAAGAGAGTCCTCCAGCGCCAAAGGTGGCAACGGGAGTCTGTGATGCATCTTAGAACATTCCATTGCTTCATCCACCTCCATGTGTAATATAGAAGAATTTTAAAATAATTCATTTAGATGTTCTCTATAACCATTTTATACTTACTGCAATTCTTTTTCAGCCGCATTCCTCTATTTTTTTTCAGTTTAAGAAAGTATTCCGTCAAATATATGCATCCCTAAGAATTTTGCAATTTTAGGCATATCAGTTGTTGTTTTTATTACAGATTTAGTTGATTAGTATAGCTTAAAGGCATATCACAACTCGGTGTATCAAGTGAACCACAGAGCAGGAAGAGAGGGCTTTAAAGAAGTAATCATCAAAATCTAGATGTACCCCACCAAACCCCAGATATCCCCCCAACAGAAAAAGGACCACATTCCATGGAACTTCTATCTATCTCTTGGAGACCATGCAGCTTTTCTTCTCTGTTCCTTACTTTTCCGTGGAAATCTTGGTGACGTCACATTTTGGGCTATTTTTCTAAGCAAAGTAAGTTAAAGCAGCATGTGGGTTCCAGGAAAAAGAAAAAGAAAAAACAAATTGAAAAATAAGCCAGGAGTCGTAAAGTGATGGATGAAAGCCATGCGGGATCTTCTTATCTTCTTTACTAGAACTAACGTGAGGTTCAAAGACTAAATAGCTGCCTTCGTAATGATGAAAGCGCTTTGTTTCTCAGTACATTACAAGGTGACCTTTCCATTCCATGGAGTTTTTACACTTGCACTTTGAGAAATAAATGTTCTTCTTTTGTCTTTATTTAAAGAGGAAGAGAAATCTGGTCTCCTTTTTCATCAATCGTGAGAAAACTCAGATTGACTTGTTAAGCTTGGGTCCATCTTAGACAACTTTGAGGTCATCCTACATTTTTATGCAAATAAAGTTCTCAAAATTTTATAGCTAGCAATGGTAGAGTGAATATTTTTCTTTTTCTTTTTTTGTTTCATAATTTCGTATTAAAACATATAGCAGATAAAGGATGTTTGTTGATAATATTGTCCATGTGGTCATTGTCATTCATAATTTGATTAAAATCAACACAAACTCAGGCTGTGAGAATAACGATATCACCACTGGAAAGATGGAAAAGGATACTGACACCTGGCAAATTCCATAGCTCATTTGTAGAGATCAATTTCAGAAATGACCTCCAATTCAATTTTGTGCCAACTAATCCTCCTCCTGAAACAGTAAACAAAAAATTCTTGAAACCTGCTGCCATCCTCCAATTGGATAACGAGTGAGAGGGGTGCAGAGAGGAGGAGAATAGGCCTTGCACCCCCAAAAAAAATAATAATAATAACAAGAGCAGTCTCAGGACCAATAGTTTAAAGCTTTGAACTGATCTATAAAACCTGAGAGCACAGACCATTATATACCAAATTAGAGATTTTATCAAGAATATACCATTGATGTCATGGAGAGAGAAAAAATATATTTTAAAAAGATGATGCTATAAATGATATTTTACGATACTGATAAGCATCGGAAATAAGATCCATGATGTTTTAAAAAGCATCGCGTATGTAAGAGTGGAGACGAAAAGTGCTAATACTTTTTTAAAGCGTCGCAATATTTTCTAACGATAGTGTCGTAAATTTAAATTTTACCGATGCTTTTTAGCACCGTTAATGATAATGCATCCTGCACTCTACCAAGATGCTTTTAGAAGCATCGCCAGTTAAATCACTAGCAACGCTTATAAGCATCGTTAATCAGTTCTATTAACGATGCTTATAAACGTTATTAATTTTTTTAATAAAAAAATATATATAGATTTTATATATAGAAAAAAGAATACAAAAATTTTTATACAAAATTATATCAATTATTAAAATATAAACCTAAACAATCACCACCAATCACACCAAAAGCAAACATCAATAGCAAATTTAATCAAAAGATATTATTTTATATAAATAAAAATAAAGTACTAATCGTCCATTACAATCAAAAGTTTAATAAACTAAAAGCATACACAAAATATAAGACTACAATAAAAATAAAATGATATCAATCTGCAGGCGGATGGTCGTTACTGTCTCAACATGACGTGCCGCCATCTCGATGGGTGCCTGATGTCGTAGGAGCCTACAAAAAATATATGAAAAACTTGATTTGCAAATCTATAAATAAAATTATATAGATCATTAAATTAATATAAAAATATATATTTAATAATATGTGTTTAGCTGAGATTGGTCATACATCTCTAATAAAAATGTAAGCCGATCAATCTGTCCCCTCATGGCCTGCATCTCGGTATGGCTCTGTCGCATCTCCTCCATCTCAGTGGCACGACTCTGTCTAATCTCCTAAATCTCCATCTCGAGTCTGCGAACGCGTGAATCCTAAGCATTTGCTGTAACATGCTGCGTATATCTACTCACCTCAAATAACTGAGTGGAGGTAACTCCTACTCCATAATCTCTCACTCGACCGTAGCGCTCTGATCCCATCAACTCTGTGAACACCTCGACCTCAATATGGCTCTGCTATGTAGATGCTGCAGACTCGTCCTCATACTCCGCAATGAGAGATGTAGCCCTCTCCTGTATTTATTTTGAAAACAAGAGTTATACATTAATAACTAAAAAAATTAAACTAAAATCATTGCACAAAATAGAATATTAATAACGTCATATATATAAATCTTTCAACTCATCTCGAACAAAAGTACCATCATGATGAGTATAAGTCATCTGGTAAAACTCTACTTTACTGATTCCCGCCCATGCTCATCCACCTACACAAATATTTTCAATTTTAAGCAAACAGTTATAACAACTTTTAAAAAAATATGAGTATCATGATACAAACATGGTCCGCGATACATAATGATATTAGTTATATAAATATTTTAATATAAAAATTACAAGTTAATTATGAAAGTTTAAGGAACATACAAACTCCTATCGGAGTCGTGCATAACTCTTCGACCCCGATGTATGAGGAACAGACTGAGCTGCTCGTGCAGCTCTACCAATAACAGAATAAGTCTATAAAATAAAGTAAAGAAGGACATTATATGTATAATATATAATATATAATATAAATCAATATTTTTATAAAAATATTTAAAAGAAAAGATAATAAACTAATAATATATATGTACCCTCTCGAAGAACCAATAATGAATTAGCTCCATTCACTGATGAGGAGGTACATCAGGAGGACAATTCCTAGCAACCTCCTCCACTATCATACCCTGTCTCATATAATCCCTCTTCAATTGTGCTCTATATTCTTTTCATTTACGGTTGAGAGACTTCATTACAAAATCATGAGTGGATGGAGGGAGAACAAACTTGCTCTACAAAAAAAAAAGTTAAATAAAATAAATTATATAAGTGATTAACAATTAATATACAGTATGAACATCAGTTCATTACCTCTATAACTCGGAGGAGCTCAATTTTGTATATTGAAAGCATGTCGTTCCATTTTGCATAGCCCAATGGACATAGCTGAGGCCTCCGAGCAACAGTCTCCGAAAATGAAGTCAATAAGTAGGCAGCTTTCTTAACTGACTGACCTAGCTGATTGTACTCCATAATAATTTTCTCACCCTCATGCATCTGTCACACATCTCGTACTACTGTGGATCCATGTTTGGGGCGTACTCTTCCGGATCCGTCTATAAAAAATATATAAAAGTAATGATATCATAAATATACATAAAATAAAATAAAAATAAAATGACATGAAAGATAATATATATTTTGAACGTGTATCTCATTATCTGATCGATGAACAGGAGGATCGTGTTGTGCTGATGATGAAGAAGGACAGGGCTCGGAATGCTGTATAGCTGAACTGGCCTCAAGCTGTTGCGTTGAAGAAGACGTATCGGTCTCTATCTATGAAAATTGGAACTCTACACCAGCATATCGTCTCCTGCAGCGCATGATGTCACCTAACATTTATATAAATAAAAGATAGAATTAGTTAATATATGAAGTAAAATAATATAATAATTAATATAAATTATATACATCATAAATAATTATTATCAATAACAATCAAGCAATAGTGTTTCCTTCAAATTCTATCCTAACCAACGTCGTTGTAGCATTTAAATCATCAGCTGGCACAAAATTGTAGGGCATACATTATGTATAAGTGTCATCGTCATCATTCTCCACTTGGTTTCTCATATCATATAAGTCTCTAGGTTTTATTTTGATGACAGTAAACCAATCTTTATCTTTTACGTCTTGTACATAAAATACTTGATGAGTTTGAGATAAAAAAATGAATGGGTCATCCTTCAATAATACACTAATGTGGATCAATCTTGAAAAATTTACAAGTGTAAATCCATTTGCACCTTGAAAAATTCTATAATGCCATCAAATAAATCTTTTTGAAATCGAAACTAATGATTTGCTTCCAACCATCGACGATGTCCCATGTAACAAAATTTACCTTCATGTTTTAACCAAATTGAATGTGTTGAATCTTCACAACAAGAACATGCGACCCATCCCTTTGTACTCCAACCAGATAAATTAGCATATGCTAGAAAATTATTAATAATCCATAACAAAGCTGTCCGTAGTTTAAATGTTTGACCGTTGGAAGCATCAAATGCATCAATACCCTCCCACAACTATTTCATTTTCTTTATTAAAGACTGTAGAAAAATATCAATATCATTGCCTGAACCCTTATCTCCTGGAATAACCATTGATAAGATAAGTGATAATTATTTCATGCACGTCCACGATGGCAAATTGTAAGGTATCAAAATGACTGGCCAAGTGCTGTAGGTAGAACTCAGGGTCCGAAATGGATTGAAGCCATCAGAAGCTAAGCCCAACCTAATACTATAAACATCAGAGGCAAAATTACGATGCCTATCATCAAATGCTTTCTATGAAAGACTATCTACCGGAAGTCTCAACATTTCATCCTTTGTACGTCCTTCATCATGCCATCTCATTGATGAAGCTGTTTTTGATAATGCATAAATTCTTTTCAATCTAGGTATATGAGGAAAGTAACGTAATATCTTCACTTATTTCTTTTTACTCCACATTACATCCAATTCATTCAGTACATCATCTCGATCTTCTTTTTATGTTATCCATCTTAAAGATTTACATACATTGCATGACTCTTGATTAGCATTTTCATTCCGATATAACATACAATCTTTCGGACAACTATGAATCTTTTCGTATTCAAGATCCAATTTCTTTACTACTTTCTTGACTTCATAATACGATGGTGGTAAATCAGTGCCTTTTGGATTAATAACTTGAGCAGCATGGTAAAACTCTTTCCAGTCCATTCATTCAAATATTTTAAATAGAATAAATGTACAAGAAAAAAATCTTAAAAAATTTCGTACAATCCAGATATAATTCTTCATCTGCATCTTTCATTAAGATGTAATAATGAGCTGTCTCATCATTAGATGTATAGGCTCCTCAACATGCATACGTCCTATATGCGTACTTCCATCAAACATCCCAACTATTTCATATATACTACTGAATTCTTCTAAATTTTGAACACCAAGTCCAAAAGCATCTATGATCAAACCCCTTATATCATCATCTCTTGCAGAATTGTCTTGTAGGCTAGTGGATCCAAAATGAGTCGTGGGTTGGTTACATTGATGAGCTCCATAGACCATGAAATCTCAGTCGGAAAACCTTAGACCATTCATACCAAATTCTTCAACAATTTGTGATCTAAAGAAGAACTATTTACATAACCGACATTAAAAATCTTTCCATTCACTATCCATACCAAATTTAATGAAGTATGAACTTATCATATACTAGGATTTATTTATCCAACTTTTATCCATTGTAGGACGACTGCAACTTATCTCAAAGTTAATTAATAATCAATGAGTAAAAATATCAGTCATATTTCATAAAAATTCAAAAAAAATAACAGTTATTGTAGTTCATTATAAAACTTAAAGACTCAAAAATACATCTAGATATGATATGATTTATATAGTAAATGCTTGCTATCATCAACTAATAGGTAAAGAAGGTCCTATCCCATTCAGAAAATGCATTAATTCTATAGGTCAATTACAATAATCAAATAAAATGTAACAAGAACCGAAAAAAAATTTGGCAGTATTTTTTCTTAGTTCTCCCATATAGGGAGAACAAAAGAAAATATCGTCCAAAATTTTTTCGAACCCTTAGCATACCATTTGATTATTGTAATGACCTATAGAATTACTCATATTTTTCAAACTATCCATACTGGACAATCAATTGAACAATATACATAATTTTTTTATCCATACAAAAATAAATAAATATACGGATATAATAGAATATGTACATTAATCAAAAGATGGATCTATAGTTCTATGCAATGCAAATTTTTTTAAAATTAGTTTATAATTAACATTGCCTGGCATCTTTCATCGGCCTAAACGCATAGGGCTGGATATCTTCGACGTCTACTGAGACCAAAGACCCGAGCATGCAATGCCGAGACCTAAGTTTCGTGCATATTAATTAAATATTATGTATTATATCATAAACTTTTAACAACTCAGTTAGATAATTATCTGATGGCAACTAAATAACAAAGAATCAACAAAATAAATTCTTAAGATTAGCATGCATCCTAACCAAACCATTATCAAATAAATCCTTACTAAAGGCTCAAAGAATCAACAAAATTAATCTTTCTAAGTCATTCAAAATTTTCATATATAAGAAAATAAACAATCTCTTTCCTAAAATCAGTATAGCCATCAAAAGCTAAGGCATCACAATCAAATTTAAAAATAATTAATAAAAATAATTAAAATATTATCTAAATCCTCTAACTACTACGTACACTTTCAAATAACACCATATATAAGAATAATCTTCTAATCTAAAAAATAAAATATTATAAAAAAAATAAATTACTTATAATGGATAATAATATGAGAAAATACTACATAATATTATTTTTGTCAAATACCTACATTCAATAAAAAAATATGACAGTCAATAATTAATATATACTTTATCTATTTTAAATTATCTAAAATATATTTTAAAAATAATTTTTAAATTATATACCAAAGGTCGGAGAGTGAGGGGTGCAGAGGAGCACCGATGGCTAGAAGGAAGGCGGTGCGGTCGGGGAGCAAGGGGGCCAAGGAGCACGGCTTGCTGGGAGGGGCTGGGGATGGGTGTCAGCTGGGTCGATGGTCAGGCCGGAGGGCAGTGGGCTGTGCGGCGTCGTGGAGGGGGGCAACGTCGGGGAGGGGGATCGGAGGTCTTTGGGCTTACGCAGATGGCCGTCGGAGGGGAGGAGGGCCGATGAGGTGGTCTCGAGGAGGATGGATGGCGTACGACTGGACGGCGTGGGTGCGACGTGGACGGATGTGGCAGCAGAGGGGAAGGGAGCCAAGGAGCATGGCCTGCTGGAGGGCTGGGATGAGTGTCGGCTGGGTTGGTGGCTGGGCCGAGGGCAGTGGGGTGCGACGTTGGGGAGGGGGCGACGTCGGAGAGGGGATGGTGGGATGCGATCAGATCGGGGAGGAGGATCGGGGGGTCTTTTGGGCTTGCGCAGATGATCGTCGGAAGGAAAGGAGGGCCGGTGGGGTGGTCTCGAGGAGGATGGATGGCGTACGGCATGGACGATGCGGGTGCAACATGGATGGATGTGGCAATAGAGAGGAGCGATGGATGGTAGTGCGGCGTGGACGATAGGTGCGGCACCGACGGCAGAAATAGAGGCCGGGAGTGGAAAGGAGATTAGGGCATGGAGGAACGACGGTGGATAGATTAGGGCATGAAAGAATTCGGGGTGGATTAAGCAAACCTAACGATGCTTTTTAGCATCGTTAAATAATGATGTAAAAAAGTATCGATAATTTTTTAATTTAGTGATGTTTTTTCTAAAAGCGTCGATGTTGACAATGCTAGAATTTTATGATGCTTTTACGTGTCGTTAAAAATATGGCACTTTTTAAAAGCATCGATAGATAGATCAGTGCAATCTACAAAAATATATTAGCAAAAAATAATCATTAATCATATATTTTCTTATGGTGAATGAATTGCTTTGATCCTGTTATCGTCTTCAGGAAGATGGTCATCTACTAACCAAGGAGAAAAAGAAGCCCTTTTTGTTATGCGTTGTTATGGACCGCCAGTTTTATCCTAGCACTGGACTCGTCTTTTCTTCTTGTTGAGCTCTCATTGGGCATTGGATGGTTACATGGAAGGGCCACTTGGCTCAGGTCTAGTCTACTCCCATGCAAGGATTGTATCCTTCGCTTGAACGAAGGATTCACCTTCCGTCGCGCCCATCCATCGTTGGATTGGTCGCTTCTCGCTTTGAGACTTGCACTGGCGGATGAACGATGCAGTTCGCAGCGCCTCGAGACCTATGCAGTGGGTGATCCAACGTGCACGGATTTCGTACATCCTTGGCCCCAAAGCAGGATTCGCCTTTCTTCTCGCCCTTCACCGTTGGATAATTCGTTGCTCGCTTTGAGATCTGCACGAGCAAATGAATAAATGATTTTGGGGTGCTTTGAGATCTACGCAGTGGGTAATCCGACGGTGGCTGGGCACGAAAGAAGGTGAATTCTTCTAGGGACAAGTTCGATCCTTGGCAGGTGGATGAACGACGGATTTCGGAGCAATTTGAGATCATGGGCCGGGCTTACAGTACATGCCCAATTTTAGTAGATCCGGTTCAAAGCCCGACTAACATTGAATATTTAGATCTGAGGCCTGGCCTATGATCAGACATTACCTTATTTCATCGATATTAGAATTATGACATCACCTTCTCGAGAAGTTGCAAGTCAACGAGATTCTAATTTTTCAGCGTTTATGCACTCATAGAAATGTTGTACGTTTTACCAATAAACTCTATTGTGATTCGGGTTCCAAAATTATATGGATGCTACACTACGTGTACCATAACAAAATAAAGACACGATCAGATCATAATAATACATGGTGGAATAAGTTTAAAAAATAATGATTGTCTGATATGCTCGACTACTAGCACTAGATCTTGGTTGCCATGAACAAAGTCTTTGGCTGCAGAAACCACTAAGGAATTATGTATGTTCTCCCTGCTTAGCAATTTTGCCATACTTTAAACAGGCTAAGAATCATGCTGGATCATGAAGAATAGTATCAGACCGCATGTAAAATATATCAACAATCATGTGGAACCATATCTAAGATTCACAAAACCACACTCAAATTACAGTATGTCACAGTTGGCAACGCCAAGCCAGTAGAAGATGTCAATTTATGATAGGCCTAATTTATGTTACCTGTATAAACGTACCTAAATGGAAGAAGAAAAAAAAAGGTCCATCACATCATCTCCTCAATCATAAGAATAACGTTAATGTTGTGGATGCTTACCACCGTTGCTGGAAGTATCCGTAGTCTATAAAAGTAAATGGATGTATGGTTTTAAAAACGGTGAATGTAATTTTGTAACTAGAAAGCGAAAATAAAAATGTTGAGATGGCCGAGTTGGTCTAAGGCGCCAGATTAAGGTTCTGGTCCGAAAGGGCGTGGGTTCAAATCCCACTCTCAACAATTAAAATTTTATCATTTTTCCACAGCTTTTTGGCTTGTTATATCATTTTCATAAATTAAAACCTACTCATAAATAATTCTACTCATACTTCAGATAATACTTAATATTTATTTCTGATCAATTTTTCAAAAAGCTATATGAATAAACCTGCTGCTCATAGTTTCAGTATTTGTAATTTCTTTTATCATTTAAAAAATACGAGTCTGCCCATAATTGACACAAAGAAAAGACCTAATATTTTTTTATCGTTTTCATAAAAACAAATCATCTCATAGAATAAATGAACTCATAATTCACCGAGTAGAAGTGCCGAATTCATATATATGAAGTTAATAAATCAAATCTACCAACTTTTTTTTTCCTTTTTTTTTAGTACAATCTACTTGTAACTTGAATTGAACTTAATGTTCCACGTCATGCCTGGATGAAATGTTAAGTGTTTGCTTACTTGCAGTTGAATAATGTAAGTGCGTCGCCCATAAACTGAGCTTATTCCGCTCACATGCATCAGCAAGTAGCAACTCAGCACTCTGGCAGGAATGATTTTTGCTTTTCTCAGAAGAATCTAGTGATAAGAAACAAAACTTGACTACATTTGGCTACCCATTGCAGCAATAAGAACACGAAACAGAAACCCAAAGAAAGGAATCAATAAAGACAATAACAACATTTTAGCTTGATTTCTAGCAAAGGAGTCATGTTGTTATAAGCATCATTTTTTTATGTAGCATTTAGCTACTCACTGTTCAGTTTGCTCAGCAATGCAAGAATCAAAATAAGGTAGAGTACACTGCAGGTTCTATCTATAGCACTCCCAATAATTTCTACAGCATTCAGCAACCACTTAGAATTTTCTCAAAAGCTCGATCCATGAAATAGCTTTTAACAGCAAAAACAAACTCATACTAAGGAACATACCCCAAATAGCTGCCAAGTTAGGCAGTTCTTACCCTGTTTATAGTTGAAGATGCAAAGGGATCATCGAGTATACCTGCAACATAAGACTGATATTAGTGTTAGAATTCATTAGGGATTATGATCACTGTTGAATTTTTCTGAATTGGACTTTGTATTTCATCCCACTACATTCAAATAATTAGCAAAGAAATGCACTTTTACTCCAATCTGATAGCAAAAATAGGAATTCTTACCTTATGAAGAGAAAATGGAACCACAGAGTTGTTTCCACTGTAGAAATTTCCTTGTTTGTGGTCAACACTTCAACAGCCCAAATGTCAAACTCAGGAATTAAGAGCCTTGAGGTGGCAAAAGGAAAGTTTAGCTCAATCAGCTGTGCTAATTTTGCAGTACTTATTAATAACAGAAGTACGAAAAAAATTTCACGTTGCTTTATACCTTTTGTCCAGCATAAACATAAGTAGGAAAAAATTTGTTCAGCAACAGCTAGACAAAAAGCTTAATTCATAGGCTTTTGGAAAGCAAGGTACCACGATACATGGAACAATGATGCTGCAACTTGCTTTGGTCATGGTCCATTGCTGCCTCGCAAGATAACCAGTTTCTTTCCTGAAAGATTACTGCTTCATGCATCCCTACATGCCACAAACAAGCGCCAAACCAGGTTATTGAGTGCCATACCCAGGGGCAGGCGGTTCATGAAGGCTTTATTGCCCATTTTCACATTTTACACTTGGCAGCACACAAAAACGTGGTACACGGGTAGGTGGTTCATGATGCTTTATGCTTTCAGCATTGGTTGAACACACTGACATTGGTCAGCATGAACACAGGGCTATCTCTCACAAAGCAGCAGGTTGGGGAAAAAGTTGCTCCAGAAAAGATGAAAGAACTTGTTGAAATCCTCAATGCCAAAGAACATGAAAGATTCACAGCAAAGCCAAATAGATATAATTATAAGAGCACAAGAGAATAGGGCAAAGATAATCCTCTTAAAAGGAGGAATTGTCTGAATCAGCAGTCATTTCAGTGAGAAGTCCATATTGTAATTGGCAAACTTGGGATCACATTGTCTTAGAACAATTGTAGTTCACAGAGCCCAATATCGAATCCAGTATATCAGATAGAACTTACTTCAAAAGTATAGGATGAAGAAAGTAATGCCACAAAACTTGTACTAAATATGAAAATCCGTTCATAAATGTAATGACCACAATTTCCCTTCACCACATCCATTTCCAACAACCAGAGAAGTTTTCTTCAGATTCTCATAAATTCATAATTTAATTGATTTATCATAACCATGTGTGATAACAAGATACCATACAACAATAACCAGTCTAGAGACTCTATTCTATCTACTAAAAAGATAATCTTTTATCCACTTTGGTTTGCAACTAAATGCTCCTTACACATGTAGATTAATTACATCATATTAGAATCAAAATTGACATGCCATCCATTTGATCATCTCAATGTTTTCCTCACGACAAAAACCTCACCGAACAGACATTTACTACACACGGCCATAAGGAACTACGTTTTACATATAATTTAATCGGTTTAAATGCACAAAATTAAGAATATTTTTAATCACAAACAAATGCAAAGTAGTCTCAAACTGATTATCATGATCATGGAGCAACTAACCATTGCAAATACCTTCTTGCATCTCGAGTAAGAAGAAATAACCAAACCAAAATAAACCACTACTTCACATTTAGACTCACCATTAGTAAACCATAAATGCTGGACATCCAATAGCAATGCAATAAAGAAATCAACAACTAAGATATGGATTAAAGACTTGTTTGACCAAGCTATGTGTTGGTGCAGAATCTGGTTGTCGCCGGATCCAGCTGGAGTGGAGCTGGACGAGGTCACCGTCGGTGACCTACAAAATAAAGTTCCGTCCGAAGTCGGTGGAGGTGGCTCCGGCAGGACCCTCCGATGATCAAGTCAGCTCTTCTGGCCAACAAAAATAGAATGCTCTGGAATGAGATCGGCAGAGATTAAAGGAGAGGAGAGCTTAGAGCTTAGAGCTTAAAACTTAGAGCTTAGAGCTTAGAGAAAACGTATCTGGAGGATCTTTTTTAAAGGCGGAGCTCGTAACGGATTGATGATGATGGCTGCAGCTGTCAGATAGTGGGCCGCTCGAGGTCCGACGGAGTCAGTTCTGGGGGAAGGTGCCGTCTGCAGTGCCACCTGTAATAGATTGATGGTAACAGCCACCGCCGCCTGGTAGCGAATCACTGTCCTCTACAACGGACTGATGGTGATGATCGCAGCCATCCGATACTGAGCCACTCGGGATCGAATGGAGGGTTGAAGAGCTTTGACGTGTACCCATTTTGGAGAAGCTCGAACTTCCGAAGAAAATATGGCTGGAGAGGATCGTCCGGGAGGAACACTAGCTGAAGTAGCCTGGAAGGAGTTCGGCTTCCGTAGGTGTCCGTCTGAAAGAAGGATCCAAAAATCTGACTGAAGGAGGTGTCTGGGAGGAGTCCGGCTCCTGAAGAAGTCCGACCGAGGGGATGTCTGGAAGGAGTCCGGCTCCTGAAGAAGTCTGGCCGAGGGGCCGAAAGGGGATGTCTGGGAGGCGTCCGACTGGAGTTCAGCTGTTGAGGAGTTCGGCTGCTGAGGAGTTCGGCCAGGGCACGATCGCTGAGGAGTTCGATCGAAGGAGCTTGGCCTCTAAAGAGTTCGATCGGCTGAAGGAGTTCAACCACTGAGGAGTTCGGCTGGGGCACGACCGTGGAGGCCCTTCCGTGACTATTGGTTGCACTAGGCTGAGCATCAGACCGAACTTCGACGGAAGTGGGGTTTATCCCCAACAATAATTCCTCCACTTTCGAGTTTGAAATTTGATGAAATGGAGTACCAAAACAGGCGACTGTCGAAGTTCTTTTTCGAGCTCTTCATCTATTAAAGTTGAAGCTCGGAGAGATCTCTTCTTCAGCCGAGGTTGAAGTTGATCTCATCTCCGGTGGTCGAGATCGGAGGTTGAGCTCCTCGGGGGCGATATTATCTCCTGCAGCCGAGGTTGGCTCGGAGGAGATCTTACCTCCTACAGTCGGGGTTCATACGAACGCTCGGAAGATATTTTATCTCCTGCAACCGAGGTTGGTCAAATCGCTTGGGGGAGATCTCATCTCTTACAGCCGAGGTTGGCTCGATCGCTCGGGAGAGATCTTATCTCTTACAATCGAAGTTGGTCGGGACCCTCAAGGGAGATCTTATCTCCTGCAATCGGGGTTGGCTCGAAGGAGATCTTATCTCCTGCGGCTGAGGTTGCCTTAGAGGAGATCTTATCTTCTGTAGTCGAGGTTAATACGGACGCTCGGAGAAGATCTTATCTCCTATGGCCGAGGTTGGTCCGGTCACTCGGGAGAGATCTTATCTCCTACGGTCGAGGTTGCCTCAGGGGAGACCTTATCTCCTGCAGCCGAGGTTCGCTCGAGGAAGATCTTATCTCCTATGGTCGAGGTTGCCTCGGAGGAGATCTTATCTCCTACAACCGAGGTTAATACAGGCGCTCGGAGGA
Organism: Cocos nucifera; assembly: GCA_006176705.1. Taxonomy (NCBI): domain Eukaryota; kingdom Viridiplantae; phylum Streptophyta; class Magnoliopsida; order Arecales; family Arecaceae; genus Cocos; species Cocos nucifera. Next base: position 2,316,919 of record QRFJ01000111.1, on the reverse strand, counting down.
GATCTTATCTCCTGCGGTCGAGGTTGACGTGGATGCTCGGAGGAGATCTTATCTCCTGCAGCTGAGGTTGGCTCGATCACTCGGAGGAGATCTTATCTCCTACAGCCAAGGTTGGTCTGGACCCTCAGGGGAGATCTTATCTGCTGCAGCCGAGGTTGGCTTGGGGGAGATCTTATCTTCTACAGCTGAGGTTGCCTCGGGGAAGATCTTATCTCCTACAACCGAGGTTAATACAGACGCTCGAGGGAGATCTTATCTCCTACAGTCGAGGCTGCCTCGGGAAAGATCTTATCTCCTACAGCCGAGATTAATACGGGCACTCAGAGGAGATCTTATCTCCTGCGATCGAGATTGACGTGGGCGCTCGGAGAAGATCTTATCTCCTACAGCTGAGATTGGCCTGATCGCTCGGAGAGAGATCTTATCTCCTGCAGTCGAGGTTGGTCCGAACCCTCAAGGGAGATCTTATCTCCTACGATCGAGGTTGGCTCGGGGGAGATCTTATCTCCTATCGCCAAAGTTGCCTCGGGGGAGATCTTATCTCCTGCAGCCAAGGTTAATACGGGCGCTCGAAGGAGATCTTATCTCCTGCAGTCGAGGTTGGCCCAGTCACTCGGTGGAGATCTTATCTCATGCGGTAGAGGTTGCCTCGGGGAAGATCTTATCTCCTACAGCCGAGGTTGACTTGGGCCCTTAGGAGAGATCTTATCTCCTACGACCGAGGTTGGCTCAGGGAAGATCTTATCTCCTACAGCCGAGGTTAATACGGGCGCTCGAAGAAGATCTGATCTCCTATAGCCGAGGGTTGATGCGGACGCTCGGGAAAGATCCTATCTCCTACAGCCGAGGTTGGCTTGGTCGCTCGGGGGAGATCTTATCTCCTACGGTTGAGGTTGCCTCGGAGGAGATCTTATCTCCTGCAGCCGAGGTTAATACGGGCACTCGGGGGAGATCTTATCTCCTACGATCGAGGTTGGCCCGGTCGCCCGAGGGAGATCTTATCTTCTGCAATCGAGGTTGGTCCGATCGCTCGAAAAAGATCTTATCTCCTGCAACCGAGGTTGGTTCATACCCTCAGGAGAGATCTTATCTCCTACGACCGAGGTTGCCTCGGAGGAGATCTTATCTCCTACAGCCGAGGTTAATACGGGTGCTCGGGGGAGATCTTATCTCCTGCGGTTGAGATTGGCCCGATCGTGAGAGGCTCGGTCGCTCGGGGGAGATCTTATCTCCTGCAGTCGAGGTTCGCTCGAGGGAGATCTTATCTCCTACGGTCGAGGTTGTCTCGAAGGAGATCTTATCTCCTGCAGCCGAGATTAATACGGACGCTCGGGGGAGATCTTATCTCCTGCAGCCGAGGTTAATACAGACGCTCGGAGGAGATCTTATCTCCTATGGTCGAGGTTGGCCCGATCGTTCGGGGACATCTTATCTCCTGCGGTCGAGGTTGCCTCGGAGGAGATCTTATCTCCTGCAGCCGAGGTTGCCTTGGGGTAGATTTTATCTCTTACAGTCGAGGTTAATACGGATGCTCGGGGAAGATCTTATCTCCTGCAGTCAAGGCTCCCTTGGGAAAGATCTTATCTCCTGCAGCCGAGGTTAATACGGGCACTCCGGAGAGATCTTATCTCCTACGGCCGAGGTTGACACGGGGCGCTCGAGGGAGATCTTATCTCCTGCGATCGAGGTTGGTTTGGAGGAGATCTTATCTCCTACAGTTGAGATTAATACGGATGCTCGGGGAAGATCTTATCTCCTACGGCCGAGGTTGGCTCGATCGCTCGGAGAAGATCTTATCTCCTACAGTCGAGGTTGGTCTGGACCCTCAAGAAAGATCTTATCTCCTACGGTTGAGGTTGCCTCGGAAGAGATCCTATCTTCTACAGTCGAGGTTAATACGGATGCTCAGGGGAGATCTTATCTCCTACGGTCGAGATTGGTCCGGTCGCTCGGAGGAGATCTTATCTCCCATGATCGAAGTTGCCTCGGGGGAGATCTTATCTCCTACAGCCGAGGTTCGATCGGAAAAGATATTATCTCCTACGATCGAAGTTGCCTCGAGGAAAAACTTATCTCCTGCAGCCGAGGTTAATACGGACACTCGGGGGAGATTTTATCTCCTACAGTCGAGGCTGCCTCGAAGGAGATCTTATCTCCTGCAGTCGAGGTTAATACAGATGCTCGGGGGAGATCTTATCTCCTACGGTCGAGGTTGGCCCGGTCGTTTAGTGGAGATCTTATCTCCTACGATCGAGGTTGCCTCGGGGGAGATCTTATCTCCTGCAGCCGAGGTTCGCTCGGTGGAGATCTTATCTCCTACGATCGAGGTTAGCTCAGTCGCTCGGAAGAGATCTTATCTCCTACGATCGAGATTAATACGGGCGCTCGGGGGAGATCTTATCTCCTACAGTTGAGGTTGGCCCGGTCGCTCGGAGGAGATTTTATCTCCTACAGCCGAGGTTGGCCCGATCGCTCGGGGGAGATCTTATCTCCTGCAGTCAAGGTTAAAGGTTGAACTCCTTGAATCCCTGCTGGCGAAGACCTCGAAGCTCAGTCTCCAACTCTACTCATGTTTAGGACGGGGTTCTTCTTCTGTTCCTAACGCGGCCACTTTCAGTCGTTTCTTTTCTATCATCATGTAATTCTTGCATCAGGCAATAATAATGCTGAAATGAAGCAGTTTTATTGAAGGAAGATTACTGGTAATACATCCTCAGATTTTCTGAGTTCCAAGGTCGTGGAAGCATTATTCCTCCAAGCTCCTTCAAGCGATAAGTACCAGGCCAGATGACCTCCACCACTTCATACGGACCTTTTCAATTAGGGGCGAGCTTTCCCTGGCTCTGAGGCTGATAGATAACGACTCGTCAGAGCACTAAGTCCCCCACTCTGAATGTCTTGCTTCTAACTCTGGAGTTGTAGTACTGAGCCACCTTCCGTCTGTAGGTTGCCATCCAGATGCGGACTTCCTCCCATTTTTCTTTCAGCAGGTCGAGGTTAACTCTGAGGTCCTATGGGTTGTGCTGCTCGTTGAAGTCTATGACTCTTACAGACAAGAGCTTAAGTTCGATCGAGATAATTGTCTTCGTGCCGAAGGCCAAGGCAAATGGTGTTTCTTCGGTCGGCATCCTTTGTATAGCTCGGTACGTCCAGAGGACGTGATAGAGTTCATCCACCCAGGCCCCCTTTGTCCTGTCGAGTCTTGTCTTGATGTCTTGCAGCAGGATCTGGTTGGTCACCTCAGCTTCCCCATTGGCCCATGGGTGAGCCACCGATGTGAAGCGGTGGGAGATGTTTAATCCTTCGCAGAACTCGACGAACCTTGTCCCAGCGAACTGTTGCCCATTATCGGTTATAAGGGTTCGGGGCAGACCGAACTGACAGACTAGTGACTTTCAAACGAAGTTCTGCACCTTGACCTTGGTAATCTTCGCTAGTAGTTCGGCTTCGACCCACTTGATGAAATAGTCGATCGTGATCAGGAGAAACTTTCGCTGCCCGAAAGCCGTTGGGAAGGGGCCAAGTATGTCCATTCCCCATTGCACAAAAGACCAAGATGCGCTAAGTGGAGCAAGCTTGGATGTCGGTTGCCTTTGTACGCTGGCATTCTTCTGACAGCAATCGTACTTCTTCACATACTCCATGGAATCGTGAAACAACGTCGATCAATAGTATCCTTGTCGAAGTAGTTTTTGCGATAGAGACCTGGCTCCTACGTGACTTCTACAGAGTCCTTCATGCACCTCCCATAATGCGAGGTCGGTCTTTAAAGGTCAGAGACATCTCAGCAGCGGGAGGGAGTATGACTTCTTATACAACCTGCCTTCATGTAAAATATAGCGAGAGGCCTGATTCCTAAGTTTTTGAGCTTCTTTCGGGTCATGAGAAAGGACCCCCTCCTTGAGGTAGGCGACCAACGGATCGATCCAGCTTGGCTCGAATTCCGTCTGTAGAACGACCTGAGATTCCTCTGGGGTTGGGCACTTCAGAGTCTCCAAAAATACTTCTTTGGGTAGTTCGGCTTGGACTGAAGTGGCCAACTTGGAGAGAAGATCAGCTCTTGCATTTTTCATCCTCGGAATCTGTTGAATGTCGAAACTGTCGAAGGCCAGAGTCAAATCTCTCACTTTTCCAAGGTATCGCACCATGTTTTCCTCCTGTGCTTCGTAGGTACCGTTAACTTGGCCGACCACTAGTTGGGAATCACTGTAGACTTGAAGCCGATCTACTTTTAATTTCCTTACTATTTTTAATCCGACGATCAATGCTTCATATTCGGCCCCATTATTGGTCGCGGAAAACTCGAAGCATAGTGCATACTCGACGATGACTCCCTCGGGGCTGACCAAGATCAGCCCCGCACCAGCTCCAACGGAGTTGGACGAACCATCCACGTGCAGAGCCCAGGAGCCTTCGGGAAGGTTGGCACTTTCCTCGGAGAGGTTCGGCTGCGATAGTAGGGCGTCGATCTCGTTCTGTTCAAGCTCAACTTCGACTGAAATGGTGCATTCTAACATAAAATCTACCAATATCTGGGCCTTGATCAATGGCCGGAGCCAATAGTTAATGTCGAACTCTTTGAGCTCAATTGCCCATTTTGCGATTCTTTCGAAAGCATCCGCTCGGTGAAGGACTGCTTTTATTGGTTGGTCTGTGAGGACCGTCATGGTGTGCTCCTAAAAATAAGGTCGGAGCCTCTTAGCAGCAATTAGAAAAGAGTTAGTTTTTCTAACCTAGAGTACCTGATCTCCGCATCCCTCAGGATCCGACTCATGTAGTAGACCGATCACTGCATCTTCGCTTCTTTCTTGACCAGGACTGCCGTTAGGGCCATCGGAGAGACAGCTAAGTACAGGAACAATCTCTCTGGGTTCGAGCTTTGCCAACAGTGGGGGTGAGCCGAGGTAGTTTTTAAGCTCCTCGAATGTCTGTTGGCACTCTGTCGTCCAGTAGAAGTTCTTTGGTTGCCTGAGAACTTGGAAGAAGGGCACACATCGTTCGGCTGACCTTGAGATAAAGCGATTTAGGGATGCCACCTTCCCGGTCAGATGCTAAACTTTTTTGATCATCTTCGGAGCGGTCATCTCCTGAATGGCTCGGATTTTCTCGGAGTTTGCTTCGATTCTGCATCTCGACACCATGAACCCTAAAAATTTCTCGGAGGTCATGCCAAAGGCACACTTGGTCGGGTTCAGTTTCATCTTGTGCTTCCTGAGTGCATCGAATGTCTCTTTAAGGTCGGTGAGGTGGTCTATTGAAGCTCGACTTTTGACGAAAATATCATCCACGTACACCTCCATATTGTGGTCGATCTGCTCCTTGAAAATCTTATTGACCAAATGCTAGTACGTTGCCTCTGTATTTTTGAGTCCAAAGGGCATGACCCTGTAACAATAAAGGCCACGATCAATAATGAAAGCGGTCTTCTCTTCATCCTCGGGCGCCATCCGTATCTGGTTATAACCAGAAAAGGCATCCATGAAGGTGAGGAGCTCATGGCCCGAGGTCGCATCCACCAGTTTATCAATCCTGGGTAGAGGATAGTTGTCTTTCGGGCATGCCTTGTTCAGTTTTTTGAAGTCAATGCACATCCTCTACTTGTTATTCACCTTTTTGACGAGGACCACGTTTGTGACCCAGGTCAGATAATTAACTTCCTGGATGAGTCCGACTTTGAGGAGCTTGTCTACTTCTTCGGTGATTGCTTTCTGCCTCTCTAGGGCATGGTGGCGCATCTTTTCTTTTATCGGTCAATGCCTCGGATCGATAGCCAGCCGATATTCCATGACCTCAGTGTCAATCCCCGACATGTTCGCTGGGGTTCAGACAAAGATGTCCGCATTTTTTTTGAGGAAGGCAACGAGTTGCTTCCGAACCTCGCCTGCCAAGTTGGAGTCGATCTGCACCGCGTGCTCCAAGTTTCCATCATTTAAGGGCACAGAGATGAGGTCCTCCATAGGCTAGCCCCGCTCCTCAGTGAGGTCATCGCGGACGTCCAATCCGTCAACAAGATAATGGTCGGATCGTTCTCCTTTATGCAGGGCGATTGAGTAGCAGTGTCTCGCCAGAGCCTGGTCTCCCCTAACCTCTCCGATCTCGTGACTTGTCAAAAACTTCATCTTCAAATAATAGGTTGACACTACCTCCCGAAGTGCATTTAGACCAGATCGGCCGAGAATGGCATTATAGGCAGACGAAGTCCTCACGATTAGAAAATCGACCTACGCTTTGGCCAGTTTCAGATGTTGCCCTGCCATCACAGCTAAAGTTATTATGCCTTCAACTGGTACGGCATTGTCAGTGAATCCTATCAGTGGGGAGTTTATAGGCCCCAAGCGATCATCGGGTAAGGACATTTTCGAGAAGGTGTTGTAAAACAATACGTCGGCCGAACTTCCATTATCCATCAAAATATGGCGTACATCATAGTCGACAATGTTCAAAGAAATTACAACCGCGTCATTGTGCAGAAATTAGATCCCCTAGGCATCCACCTCGGTAAAGGTCACAAGTTCCTTGGTTCTCCACCTCTTCACCGGTCCCTCGGATCCGCTAGCCTCTCCTTGTTGAAGTCCCCCCGAGATAGTATTGATGACGCCGCGAGGCGGTTGATCTTCTTGTTGGTTCTCCCCACTTGATGGTAACGCCCTCAGCCGACCCTCCCGCTCTTCAGGCCGCTCCGCAGGAATCGGTCGAGTCTACCTCGCCTGACGAGCTCTTCGATCTCGTCCTGGAGTTGGATGCACTCCTCAGTGTCGTGGCCGTGGTCATAATGATAAAGACAGAACTTGTTGGAATTGCGCTTGCTGGGGCGGGAATGCATCCTCTCCAGCCCCGAAAGTTATTCCCTGATTTCCATCAGTACTTGGGTCTTCGGAGCATTAAGGGGGGCGTAGTTGTGAAATCTTCGTTGGGGAGAACCTCGGCATGCCCTTCCGTCAGAGCTTCCCCGTCTCCGGGTCCGAGGGGGAGTTCGGGCACGCCTGCACCCAGAAGGAGTCCGAGAACGTAGCCGAGCTTCACTCTGCTTCCCTTTTTCGGCGGGCCTGCCCAACCCGCTGATTCGCCGCTGGCTTCATCATTCTTGGCCTTGAAGGCCTCCTCTGTCCGGGCATAACCTTCAACCCGAGCTAGCATGTCAGCAAAATCTCTGGGATACTTCTTTTCCAGGGAGAACAGCAAGTCATTCTTTTGAAGGCTGCCCTTAAGGGCGGCCATAGCGACTGATTGGTCCAAGTTCCGGACCTCCAATGCGGCAGCATTAAACTGGGTGACATAAGCCTGAATGGGTCCCCCCTCCTTCTGCCTAATGGTCATTAAGAAATCCGAACCTCGGCATGGACGCCGACTACTGATGAAGTGGGCTACGAACTGTTGGCTCATCTGATCAAACGATAAGATGGTACTCGGCTTAAGCGCCGAATACCAGTTCCTGACAGCTCCCTTAAGGATAGAGGAGAAAGCCCGGCACAAAATAGCGTCTGGCGCGCTATGGAGCAACATCGTTGTCCGGAAGGCTTCCAAGTGGTCGACCAGATCGGTGGTCCCATCATAACTCTCAAACTGTGGAAATTTGAAGTTCGACGGGATCGATTCCTGCATAATTTTCTGCGAAAAAGGAGGGTCAGTACAAATGTCATTACCACATGAGGAGGGATGGAGTTCTTCGATTCGTCGACTTATTTCTAAGATTCTTTAATCCAGGAGATCTTCACGATCTTTGATCTACAAGGTTTTCTGGTAGAATGGGTGCAAAGCTTCCCCCTGGGTCAACTCGTGGTCCGAGCAGGGGGCCTCCATCCTCTGCTTCCCTCTTCTGAGGATCGGAGGCCGGATAGCCCAAGTCAACCGTTCCTAGATCGGACCATAGGGCTCTGGAGAATCCCACGCCGGTTGAGCCGATGTCGGGGCCTACCAGTGCATGGCCTGCACCGCCTGCATCGCCTTCATGAGGCCACAAACCTGCTGAACGAGTAGATCGAACTGCTCCACATCCACCGTAGCTACAGATGGGACCTGGGTTGCCAAGGCTAGAGCAGGCGCAGACGGATTTGAACGGGATCAGGCCATGGAGGCCGCCGATCGCCGAGTTAAAGCTCTCTTGGAGGGTATTTTCTCTCGAAAAAGAGTTCTAGAGAGGAAGAAGGGAGATCTCTAGAGAGGGGAGAGAGAGAGGTCGTCACTGAGCACTCCTTTAAGAACAAGGAAACTTCAAAAGCAGAGGGGCCCTTCCTCTAGCGCCAAATCTGTTGGTGCAGAATCTGGTTGTCGTCAGATCCAACTGGAGTGGAGGTGGACGAGATCGCCACTGGTGACCTACAAAACAAAGTCCCATCCGAAGCTGGTGGAGGTGGCTCCGACAGAATCCTCCGACGATCAAGTCAGCTCTTCTGGCCAACAGAAATGGAGTGCTTTGGAATGAGTTCGATAGAGTTTAGAGAAGGAGATGAGAGTTTAGAGCTTAGAGAAAACATATCTAGAAGATCTTTTTTATAGGTAGAGCTCGTAGCGGGTTGATGATGATGGCTACAGCTGTCAGGTAGCAGGCCACTCGAGATCCGACAGAGTCTATCCCGGAGGAAGACACCGTTGCAGTGCCACCTGCAACAAATTAATGGTGACAGCCATCGCCGCCTGGTAGCGGATCGCTATCGTCTGCAGCAGACTGATGGTGACGACCGCAGCCGTCCGATATTAAGCTACTCGGAGCCAAATGGAAGGTTGAAGAGCTTTGACGTGTACCCATTTCAAAAGAGTTCGAACTTCCGAAAGAAATATGACTGAAGAGGATCGTCCGGAAGGAACACTAGCTGAAGGAGCCCGGAAGAAGTTCGGCTCCCATAGACGTCCGTATGAAGGAAGGATCCAAGAGTTCGACCGAAAAAGATGTTTGAAAGAAGTTCGACTCCTGAAGAAGTCCGATCGAAAGAATATCTAGAAGAAGTCCAACTTCTGAAGAAGTCCGACCAAAAGAGAATATCTAGGAGGCGTTCGGCTGAAGTTCGACTGCTGAGAAGTTCGACCAAAGGAGCTCAATCTCTAAAGAATTCGACCGACTGAAAAAGTTCGACCGCTTAGAAGTTCGATCTAGGCACGATCGCGAAGGCCCTTCCATAACTATCGATTGCACTGGACTGAACTGAACATCAAACTGAACTTCGACAGAAACAAAGTTTATCTCCAATACTATGAAAATTATCTTACATTGAAATCACTTTTTTTTAAATAAAATTTAAAAAAATACTATAAAAAAATAAATTATATTTAACAAAATTATTTGATAAATATTTTTATAAGAAGGTTTGATAAATCTTTCCAAAAAAAAAATATTTTGATTATCAAATTACAATATATATATATATATATATATATATATATAATATACACACTTTACAATTAATATTATTTAAATAAATAAATAATTTTAAATATTTATTATAATTAATTTTAAATTATTTTTTAATTTTTATTTAATTAAAATAAAAAATATATTAAAATTTTAATTAATATAAATATAATTAAATCAAAGATAATATATATTAAATATTTTATATTATTATTACATAATAATATATGTGTCATAAATATATTTAGTGAAAAAATTAGATAAAAATAAATAAAAATAATTATAATAAATAATAATTTTAAATAAAAACATTTTTATTTTAAAAAAATAATTTTTCATCGCTATTTCTCAAAAAAAAATCTAATTTTCTGCTTTCTCTCTAAAGTAAAAAAATTATCTCCACGGTCGAAATATATATATATATATATATATATTTCAGCTATCACTCAAAAAAAAATTATTTTTTAAAATAAATTTGATCAAACATTTTTTTTTAATAAATATTTTTTTTCTTTCCAAGGGCCAAACAGGCCGAAAAGCTTATTTAGATGGACACAAGCTTGTAGCAATCAATAGAGATACTAGAAGACGAACCTGCTCCATGACTGAAGAAAAGCAATGGAGAAGAAGCACCAACACAGACTTCCACTCCAGATAACAGCTCGATGTAGTTAAGATTTCGATCACAAAACCCTACCTTCATCCATTTCATTTCACTTCTCAGCTAGAGATTTAGCAACCAAAATCCACAAATCACACTAATTTATGACAATCAGAAGAAACGAGAGTATAAGCAAGTAAAATATTGTTCAAGCAAACCTTCAAAGTCCCATTAGATAATTTAAAATGTTTACATCTTTTCTATCCCATAACAGACGCAGGAGCATTTACAGCTAAAACATGGATAATCCCGCATGAAACCCTAACACCCCCACAAACCCTAACCACATCCAATCCCACCGCCCCGGCCCCGGCCCCGCCCCCGCCCCCGCCCCCGCCCCCGCCCCCGCCCCAGTAGGAGATCAGCCGCCGAAGCCATAGAGGGTCCTGCCTTGGCGCTTGAGGGCGTAGACGACGTCCATGGCGGTGACGGTCTTTCGGCGGGCGTGCTCGGTGTAGGTGACAGCATCGCGAATAACGTTCTCGAGGAAGATCTTGAGGACTCCCCGGGTCTCCTCGTAGATAAGACCACTAATCCGCTTCACGCCACCGCGGCGGGCGAGGCGGCGGATCGCCGGCTTGGTGATGCCCTGGATATTGTCTCGGAGGACCTTGCGGTGACGCTTCGCCCCGCCCTTGCCCAAGCCCTTTCCTCCCTTGCCGCGGCCCGACATAGCGCCGATCGAGGGAGAATTCTAAGAAAAAAGGTGTCAAAAAAAAATGCTTAAACGTAGCTTGGAATAAGAAGTTAGGGATTTGGACATGACATTTGAGATCCGCGTGAGGGGATTTTATAGAGGATTCGAGAATGGGAGGGGATACTCTGGATTTAGGTGGGGGAAGGGAGAGGGGGGTCGATCCGTGGGAGGGGTGTTTGTGGCGGTTGGATTTGTGATGGACGATATTCATGGGTTGGTGCGGATCGATGACGTGGCCGTGAACGGTGGTTGCGCACGTGATGGGTGGGACCGTGGGGTTGTGCAGGGGCACCGTACAAATACTTATTATTTTTTCGGATAAGTTAAATCATTTCAGAAGAGGAATATTTAATCCCGGAAAAATCCGAACAAGAGGGAACTTATTTGGTCGCATTATTACAAGTTCGTTCTCTATGCTCCAGAATTAAAGCATTTCCCGAGGAATGGATAAAGTAAGATTAAAAAAATTTAAATATTAATATATTCATATCTATATTTATTTTTATTTAATAAATATAATAATAAACATAAATATTAGTTACATACGAAAATTTATATCATATTTATAATAAATAAATATAAATATAAATTAGATAGTAAATATATAAATATAACATGGTTGAATTTTATATCTATAAAATTAAAAATATTATTTGATGGATGATAAATTAAGTAAATAATATATTAATAAAATCACTTATTTATGTAAAAATTTATTAATTTTATATAATTTTAAAAAAATTAAAAATAAAATTAAATATTTGGATATAGATAAGATGATTAGCTATTCATATCTGTTAGTGCAGAATCTGATCGACGTCGGAACGAGTTGAAATTGAGAAAGAAAAGGTTGCCGCTGATGACCTGCAAAATAAAGTTCCGTCCGAAGTCAGTAGTTGTGGCTTCGGCAGGATCTTCCGACGATCAAGTCAGCTACCAACAGGAATGGAGTGCTCATGAAAGATTTCAGCAGAATTTTGGAAAGAAAAAGAAAGCTTAAAGAAAATATATTTGGAGGATTCCTTTTATAGATGGAGCCTGGAGTAGACTGATAGTAACAACCGTAGCCGTCAGATAGCTGGCCGCTCGGGATCGCATGAGGTTTGTTATGGAGAGAGGCACCGTCTGTAGCATATTGATAATGACAGCCGTAGCAATTCAGTAGTTAACCACTCAGGGCCACGTGGGATTTGATACGGAGAGGGGGTGCCATCTGTAGCAGACTGATAGGGACAACTATAGTCATTCGGTACTGAGTCGCTCGAGACTACATGGAGGGGTGAAGAGCTTTGACGTATGTCAATTTCAGAAAAGTTCGGACTCCTAAAGAAAATATGGCTAGAGGGATCATCCAGGAGGAATACTACTTGAAATCTGAAAGTAATCTACTGGAGGAATCCGAATGGAGTTCGACTGATGAAGAAGTTCAGAAGGAGTCTGACTGGTAGAGAAGCTTGACTGATGGAGAAGTCCAGAAGGAGTTCGATTGGTAGAGAAGTTCGACTAGAGGAGTTCGACTGGTGGAGAAGTTTAACTGAAAAAAAAAAATGGAAGGAGTTCGGCTCCTGAAGGAATTGGATTGCAGAAGAAGTCCGGAAGAAGTTTGGCTCCTTGAGGAATCCGACCGAAGAAGAAGTTCGGAAGGAGTTTGGCTCCTAGAGAAATCCGACGGAAGAAGTCTGATAGGAGTTCGGCTCTTGGAGGAATCCGATTGAAGAAAAAGTCCGGAAGGAGTTTGACTCCTTGAGGAATCCGAATGAAGAAAAAGTCCGAAAGGAAAATCCAACTGAAAGAGAAGTCCAGAAGGAATTCGACTCCTGAAGGAATCTGACTGAAGAAAATTCAGCTCCTGGAGAAGTTCGGATGGAGTTCGGCCGCTGTAGGAGTTCGAAAGGGGTTCGACCGCTGGAGGAGTTCGGGAGGGGTTCGACCGTTGGAGGAAGAATTCTCGATTGAAGCTCTTCCATGATTACCAGTTGCATTAGGCTAAGCATCAGACTGGACTTCAGTGGGAGCGAGGTTTATCTCCAATAATAGTCCCCCCACTCTCAAGTTCGAAATTCGAAAAAAGAAAGTACGAAAAGACGACTGTCGAAGTTCTTTTTCGGGCTCTACACCCGTTGAGGTTGAAACTCGGAGGAGATCTTATCTCCTATTGAGGTTGAAGGAGATCTCATCTCCTGTTGAGGTTGATGTTGAAGCTCGGGAGAGATCTTATCTTTAGTTGAGGTTAAAAGAGATCTTATCTCCTATTGACGTTGACATTGAAGCTCGGAGGAGATCTTATCTAGCTGAGATTGAAAGAGATCTTATCCCCTATTGACGTTGAAGCTCGGGGAAGATCTTATCTCCAACCGAGGTTGAAGGAGATCTTATCTCCTGTTAAGATTGATGTTGAAGCTCGAGAGAGATTTTATCTCCAACCGAGGTTAAAAGAGATCTTATCTCTTATTGAAGTTGACATTGAAGCTCGGAAAAGATCTTATCTCCAGCCAAGGTTGAAGGAGATCTTATCCTCCTTGACGTTGAAGCTCGGGGAAGATCTTATCTCCACCAAGGTTGAAGGAGATCTTATCTCCTTGTTAAAGTTGAAGTTGAAGCTCAAGGGAGATCTTATCTCCAGCCGAGGTTGAAGGAGATCTTATCTCCTATTGATATTAACGTTGAAGCTCGAGGGAAGATCTTATCTCCAGTCGAGGTTGAAGGAGATCTTATCCTCTGTTGATGTTGAAGCTCGGGGAGATCTTATCTTCAGCCGAGGTTGAAGAAGATCTTATCTCCTATTGAGATTGACATTGAAGCTCGGAAAAGATCATATCTTCAGTCAAGGTTGAAGGAGATCTTATCTCCTATTGATGTTGAAGTTGAAGCTCAAAGAAGATCTTATCTTCAATCGAGGTTGAAGGAGATCTTATCTCCTATTGAAGTTGAAGCTTGAAAGAGATCTTATCTCCAGCCGAGTCGGGGCCTCTCTTCTCACCTCGTGTAAAATGAACGAGGCCCTCAACTTTACTCACGTTAGGATAAGATTCTCCTTTTATTCCTAATAGGCTGTAGGGGCACATAAGGGCCGTTATCGGAGCATCTCTTCTCACCTCGTCTAAAAATGAATGGGGCCTTCGACTTTGCTCACGTTAGGACAAGGTTCTCCTCCTGTTTCTAATGGGCTATAGGGGCATATAAGGGCCATTGCGGGCCTCTCTTTTCACTCGTCTAAAATGAACGAGGCCTTCGACTTTGCTCATGTTAAGATGAGGTTCTCCTTCTATTTCCTAACGGACTGTGGGGCACATAAGGGTCGTTGTCGGAGCCTCTCTTCTCATCTCGTCTAAAATGAACAAGGCCTTCGACTTTGCTCATGTTAGGATAAGGTTCTCCTCCTATTCCTAATGGGCTGGGGGCACATAAGGTCATTGTTGGAGCTCTCTTCTCACCTTGTCTAAAAATAAATGAGGTCCTCGACTTACTCATATTAGGATGAGTCTTCTCCTATTTCTAATGGACTGTAGAGCTACATAAGGGCCATTGTCGGGCCTCTCTCTCACCTTGTCTAAAATGAACGAGGCCTTTAACTTTACTCACATTAGGATGAGGTTCTTCTCATGTTTCTAATGGACTGTAAGGGCACATAAGGGCCATTGTTGGGGCCTCTCTTCTCACCTCATCTAAAATGAACGAGGCCTTCGACTTTATTCATGTTAGAATGAGGTTCTCCTCCTGTTCTTAACGGACTATAGGGGCACATTAGGGTCATTGTATGGGCCTCTCCCTCCTCCTGTCTTAAATAATCGGAGGTCTTCGACTTGTTTATGTTAGAATGAGATTCTCCTTCTATTTCTAACATAGCAATAGGGGCACAGATGGATCGTTGAATGGGCCTCTCCCATTCCTCTTGTCTTAAATAATTGGAGGTCTTCGACTTGCTCATATTAGAATAAGGTTCTCCTCCTATTTCTAACATGGCACTAGGGGCATAGATGGGCCGTTGAATGGACCTCTTTCCTCCTTCTATCTTAGATAATCGAAGGTCTTCGTCCTGCTCATGTTAGGATAAGGTTTTTCTTCTATTTCTAACATGGCACTAGGGGTACAGATGGACCGTTGAATGGACCTCTCCTCTCCTCATATCTTAAATAATCGGAGGTCTTCGACTTGCTCATGTTAGGAGGAGGTTCTCCTTCTGTACCTAACATGGCCACTTTCGATTGCTTCTTCTCTATCATCACATAGTTTTTATACCAATAAATAATAATGTTGAAATGGAGGAGTTTTATTAGAGAAAAATTACTAATAGCACATTCTCAGATTTTCTAAATTCCTAGATCGTGGGAGCGTTATTCCTCCGAGCTCCTTTAGGTGATAAGCTCCAGGCCAGACGATCTTCTCTATTTCATACAGATCTTCCTAATTTGGGGTAAGCTTCTCCTGACTTTGAAGTCGAGAAATGATGGCTCGCCGAAGCACTAAGTCTCTCAGAGATAGTGTTGATGATGCCGAGAGGCGGCCGATCTTCTTATTATTTCTTCCTCCTCGGTGGTTTTGACTGCGACAGTGCCCTCGGTCGATTTTCACTTACTTCAGCCCAGCGTCTAAGGAATCGACCCAGCCGGCCTCTCCTGATGAGCTCCTCAATCTCATCTTAAAGCTGAATGCATTCTTTAGTATCGTGACCGTGATCATGATGATACAAATAGTACTTGCGCTTGCTAGGATGAGTGCGCATCCTTTCAGACCTCGACAGT
This sequence comes from Cocos nucifera, assembly GCA_006176705.1. Taxonomy (NCBI): domain Eukaryota; kingdom Viridiplantae; phylum Streptophyta; class Magnoliopsida; order Arecales; family Arecaceae; genus Cocos; species Cocos nucifera. The sequence goes on along the minus strand of QRFJ01000111.1, from coordinate 2,301,473 downwards.
TGCTCGTTGATCTCCATCAATACTTATGTCTTCTTGGAGCATTGAGGGGGGCGTAATTGTGAAACCTTCTTTACGTGCCCTTCTATCGGGGTTTCTTCGACGACGAGCTCAAGGAGGAGTTCGGGCTCGCTTGCGCTCAAGGGGAGTCCATAAGCGTGGCCGGACTTCATTCGGCCCTCTATCAACTACGAGTTTATTAGACTTGCCCGCCTGCCACACTCCTGCGGCTTCCTCATCTTTCAATTTGAAGGCTTTTTCCATTTGGACATATCCCTCAGTCCGAGCTAGCAGATCGACAAAGTTTTTGGAATACTTCTTCTTTAGGGAGAATAGCAAATCATTCTTCCGAAGATCATTCTTGAGTGCGGCCATTGTAACAGACTGGTTTAGGTTCCGAACCTCCAATGCAGTAGCATTAAATTGGATGACATAAGCCCGAATAGATTCTCCCTCCTTCTGCTTGATATTCATCAAAAAATCTGAACCTCGGCACGGACGTCAGCTACTGACGAAGTGAGCCACAAACTGATGGCTCATTTGATCGAAAAAGAAGATCGTACCTATGCTCAACATCGAGTATCAGTTTCTTGCTGCTTCCTTTAAGGTAGATGAAAAAGGTCGACATAAGATGGCGTTTGGTGTGCCATGGAGCAGCATCATGGTTCGAAAGACTTTCAGGTGATTGATCGGATCAAAGGTTCCATCGTAGCTTTCAAATTGGGGGAGCTTAAAGTTTGGTGGAATGGGCTCTTGCATAATTCAGGAAGAGAAAGGGAGATCGGTGCAGACATCATCATGGCTAGTCGGAGCGACGTGGTGGAGTTTCTCAATCCATCGATCCATCTTTCTCAGTTTTTGATCGAGGACGTCATCTCGATTGTAGATCTTGGAAGGTTTCTGACTGTAGATGAGGAAGGTCTCTTCCGGAGAAGAATCATGATCCAAACAAGGATCCTCTATTCGCTATTTTTTCTTTCTAGGGATGACAGGTATGCTAGCCCATGTGCTCTTTTTTGAGATCGACTTTTGACATTTCGATGGTGGGTTTTCTGATAAAATCACCATCGAGGATTACCGCATGGTCTGTACCATCTCGATGAGGCTCTGAATCCGCTACATCAGTAGGTTAAACTGCTCTAGATCTACCATGGCTGTCAGTGGAGGAGGAGGTTGAAGCATCGATGCTGGAGCAGGAATGGATGGGTCTAGCTCGGATCTGACGGTAGAAGTGGTAAATCTCCGGGTAGTCATCTTCTTTGGAGGTATTTCTTGGGATTGAGGAAGAGAATGGAGATGGACCTTGAAGAAGAAGATCCATAGGGTCAGTTGAGCACTCCTTTAAGAATAAGGGTACCTCAGAAATAGAAGTCCTTCCTCTAGCGCCAATCCTGTTGGTGCAGAATCTGATCGACGTTGGATCAAGCTGGAGTTGAGGAAGAAGAGGTCACCATCGGTGATCTGCAAAACAAAGTCCCACCCAAAGTTGACGGTGGTGGCTCCGGCAGGATCCTCCGACGATCAAGTCAATTCTTCTGGCCAACAGGAATGGAGTACTCAAAAAAGATTTCAGCAGAATTTTAGGAAGAAAAAGAGAGCTTAAAAAAATGTATCTGAAGGATTCTTTTTATAGATGAAGCCCAAAGCAGACTAATAGTGACAGCCATAGCCATCAAGTAGCTGGCTGCTTGGGACCATATGAGATTTGTTATAGAGAGGAGCACCGTCTGTAGCAGACTGATAGTGATAGCCGTAGCCATCCGATAGCTAATCGCTCAAAACCGTATGGAGTTTGTTATAAAGAGGGGTGCTGTCTGTAGCAGACTGATAATAACAGCCATAGCCATCCGGTACTGAGCCACTCGAGGCCACATGGAAGGGTGAAGAGCTTTGACGTATGTCAATTCTTGAGGAGTTCGAACTCCTAAAGAAAATATGGCTAGAGAAGATCATTTAGGAGGAATACTACTTAAAATCTGAAAAGTAATCCGCTGGAGAAATTCAAATAAAGTTTGACTGATGAAGAAGTCCAGAAGGAGTCCGACTAGTGGAGAAGCTTGACTGATGGAGAAGTTCAGAAGGAGTCTGACTGATGGAGAAGTTCGATTGGAGGAGTTCGACTGGTGGAGAAGTTCGACTGAAGAAGAAGTTTGGAAGAAATTTAGCCCCTGAAAAAATTTGATTGAAGGAGAAGTCCAGTAGGAGTTCAGCTCCTGGAGGAATTGGATTGAAGGAGAAGTCCGAAAGAAGTTTGGCTCCTGAAGAAATCCGACTGAAGAAAAAGTTTGGAAGGAGTTCGGCTCCTGAAGGAATCCGACTGAAGGAGAAGTCCGAAAGAAATTCAGCTCTTGAAGAAGTTCGGATAGAGTTCGACCACTGTAGGAGTTCGAAAGGGATTCAACCGTCGGAGGAGTTCGACCGCTGGAGGAGTCCGGGAGAGGTTCGACCGCTGGAGGAAAAATTTTCAATCGAAGCTCTTCCATTATTATTAGTTGCATTAGGCTAAGCATCAGACTGGACTTCGACGAAAGCGGAGTTTATCCTCAATAATATTCATATACATATCTATTTAAGGGATATGAATAAAAATACATATATTAATTGAATACTCATATTTTTATTTATATATTAAAAAATTTAAATATAAAATAGATCTAAATAGATATTATCCGAATCACTTTTACTTTTAGAGTTCATGAGAAAATTTGAATCGGCAAAGGAAAAGGAAAAGAAATAGAGAAAAAAGATAAATAGAAAGGGAAAAAAAATAACAACTTGAATTTATTAGATGAGAGGTAGCATTTCATTGTATAAAAGTTTCTAAAAATATATTGATTAGCATTGCGTTGGCTATTTAGTGGTTTACTTCTACTTTAGCATAGAATTAATGAGCTTTGCTATTTTTATGAGAACAAGTTATTTCATAATTGACAAATTTTTTCTTAGATTAGATAACTAATAGCCAAAAATAGAAGTATTTTCTAGATTTAAGCTAGCTAGATATTTCTCTTTTTTTTTTGACTAAAACTGAAACTAGAATGCCTAACATTGGTCTATTTATTATATATACAATTCATCAAATATTTTATTTTCTTGCATTCATTGGATATACTAGGTGATATTGTAATACCACCTATGTGACCGTTGAACAAATGACTTAATAGATAAAAATGGCCATCATAAATGTTGCTTTTCCTAATTACACCATGCTTATAGGTGGTAAAATTGAGATCTCCAATATGTATGTCAAATATGGATTTGCATGAGCTCTAATAAGAAATTTTACATTCAACAATCTCCAAATAAAAAGAAGAAAAACCTATACATCATCATTCATTTCAGCAGATGTTGTGGAGAGCTTTGAAATTATTCTCATATAAGCATATTGTTAAATCATAACAACCTACTCTAGTGATAGTAATAAAACTTTTAATTTGAGAAATGCTGATGGTCATTCATCTATCTACAACTCAATTCACTTGCCCCATGTAGAAATCATGGATTGAATGAATGATACCAAGGGTTACCACCTACTGATGCACTGCACCAATACTTATCTAATACATAGAATTAGTGAACTGAGCTATGGCTAGATGGGTGATTTATTGCAGTAACTTACGAATTTTGAGAAACTTTTTGTGTACCACTTGTGGTGTAACAAAATTGATGTAGAATGTATCATCAAATCACCTTGGATTACATAGCAGAAATAGTAATGGAAGAGCATTTAATGTTGGTTAGTTTTTTTTCATAAAATTTTTCATAACGAAAATATCCTTTCCCTCTATAATACCTTATATGATTTATTATGAGTATATATGACATCCTGAACTTTATTTATGACTTTTTATGATATTTTGAATAATATTTATAATTTTTTATTTTTTATATAATATCTTCTATTTATTATGACTTTCTAAACAATATATATGACTTTCTGAGGCTTCACATAAATTTTTGTGAATATATCTACTATCATGAATAATATATATGATTTTCTGTAAATATATATGACATCCTGAATGATATATATGGCTTCTTGATATCTTATATAATTTTGTGTAAGTATATATAATATCCTAAATAATATATATGATTTCATGTAAATATATATCATATCCTAAGTATTATATATATTTTTTTATAAATATATGACATCCTGAATATTATATATGATTTCTTGATGCCTTATATGACTTTCTATTATGATATTCTGAATAATATATATGACTTTCTATAAATATATATGACATCATGAATATTATATATGATTTTTTATGAATATATATGATATCTTGAATATTATATATGGCTTTTTGATGCCTTACATGATTTTTTATAAATATATATGACATCCTGAAGAATATATATAAGTTTCTATGAATATATATGACATCCTGAATAATATATATAACTTTCTATTATTTATTATAATTTTTTATTATCTTATTATAACTTCTTGTAGTATGTTGCAGCAGGGCTTCGATGATCAAAAAGATTCATGCTGGAGAGCTAATTGAGCTGGTTTATCATGAATTGAGAGCCATCCTATAACATAAAATTCAAGAACCGATGGAGTATCCTTGGATTTAGGATTCTTCGATGCCTAAGTTAGCTGAAACCTTATCAACAGATAGTGAAAATGGAAGAATAAAAGGTAGAATAGGAGAGTTTGGATAGAGAAATGTTTGTTCTTCCTTTAATAGAAAAGTTGAGAGTCAAGCAAAGTTTTAGCTTTATGAACTTATGCTTACCTTGGAGAGATATTCTGCTCTCCTATTTATAGAGAGATTTACTTAAGCCTTAAAAAAAGTTTGTTAGACCATTAGTTTATTATGGCCAACTAGATTGTAGTTATTGGCCACTGATCTTACTGGCGATTAGTTGAAGTACAGTTGAAGGAGGGTCGCAATCTAATTGGAGCGCAATTGATGTTCGGTCAACTATCGGAATGTGTCGAGGTCGATAAATCACCGATCTAGATTGTATGCTGAGGTCGATGATTTACCAATCTTAATATGAGTTAGATTTACTATATCGGACCACGTCGATATTTTACCAATCTCGTATACTAGATAGGTCATTTTGGCAAGCTACTGATTAGCTGGCGAATTCAATGCGAATTCGATCTCTTGTGGAGCTCGAGGGCCGCTATTCTTTAGGATAACAAAATACTGGTCTGGCAATGTACAATCAAGATGAGGTCGGTTTATTACCGATCTACACCTAATTACTTGGTCAATTTAGTTCTGACTAATATCCTGGCTTTCAAGTTGGTATGTTACCGATCTGACATCAATCTAACTAATTGTTCATTATCTGAAATAGCGACTCCTTTAGATGGTACCACGTGTCCTACAGGAAATGTCCGTACCAATAGTTGCCCCTCACTTTTTAGACTTGGAGCAGAACTCCTCCAGTGATAAATGTGGAAAGTCATCACAAAGGTCATTCACTGCATCAAGAATCATGCTATACGACTGCCAGACTTGCTTTTTAAATAATTCGAAAAGACAGGCCATCTCATTCGTCGGGATCATCGTACCCTAGCATTTAAGAAAGCATGAAAGAAAATGAAGCCATCATTGGTTGCGCCACTATAACCCAAGCGGTGTGGGGCGCATGGTGCTCATCCGAGGATCGATCGAACCGCCATACGGAATAATCCCATGTGGTGCAATCTGGATCGGTGCATCAAAATAGTTTTTCTATAATTTTCTTGGATGACTGACAGATGGTTGAAATCCAATGGTAGGCGGATTGATCTGGACCGTCACTCCCTCCTATATATTAGATACTTATCCATTCTTCTTTCATTTTTATTGTCTTTCACCTGGAGCGAAGATTTCACTGTGAAGGAAGCTTCCAAGCATTCTATCTATCAGAGAAGAAGGTGATCCCGGTGATCGCTGAAGTTTTTGGAGAGAGTTTCTAGAAGCAGCAGAGGAGGCTCTTTATCCTTCTTGGTAGAGTTCTCCTTCCTCCTTCTAGGTTTTTCATTTCTTAGGACTTCTCCTCTTTGGTTCTCTCTGCTTTTTTTTCTTCGAACCTCTCTTTTCATCTCCTTTACCCCCTCCTTCTTTTCCTTTCTTCCATGTCTTCTCAAGAGAGTACCTCTCTCAGTGGTGGTGAAAAGGGGGAATCCATCCTGAGAGGCCATGATATCTGGTTGACCCAATCCCTGCTCATCATTGAGATAGGTAATCCATCTTAGGATGCCACCGAGGCTAGTGTTTTTGGCGACGATGGTTCAGAATATCCTATAAGAGAATTCTTGGACTATTTCATCCCCAGCACTAAGCCCTCCATTTTGATAGAGGCTAATTTAGAGAAGCTTAAGAAGAGATATCTCATCCCTGACAGCTTTCAGCTCACAGCCCCTAGCTCCTCTAATCAGGTTACACGGCCTCCTAAAGGTTGTGTAGCCTTTTATGATGAGTTTCTTTGGTCTGGATTATGCTTTCTCTTGCATCCTTTCATTTGCAATGTATTGGATTATCATGATCTTCAGCTGACCTAGCTGACTCCCAATGCCATTAGGATTATTTTAGTTTTTATCATATATTGTAGTTTTGCTGCCATTAGCTTTAGAACTTCTCTTTTTATGGCTCTTTTTGTTTAGAAAGACTGATGGTATTTCTTACCTCGATCAAATTATAAATTCGGTCTTGCTCTTCCTTCTTCAATTCATAATTGAAATAGTCATTTCTTCCAACATTTCCTGAGATTTCAGCACTCGCTGGGGTAGACCTCGGCTGAACTAGAACTCCAATAAATTCATCCTCTCTGGGGATAAAGAGGCCATCGCTGAGCTATTGGATATGAAGGTGCCCAAAGTCAGCCAATTAGTGATGGATCAATCACTATTCGACTCCGGCATCAATCTTATCTCCTCCTACGATGAGTCTATTCTCTAATTTTTCCTAATCTTCTTCGTATTTATTTCTTATCTGACCATGTTTTTCTTTTGATTATTACAGCACTCATGAGGTTCGATCTCCAAAGGCTGGCGGACCAGAGGAAGAGAAAGTCGGAATCCTCCGATCCTCCATTGACAAAAAAGGAAAAGGGGAAGTCAGTCATTGACTCCATCTCAGCAACTCCCCAACCTACACCTCCACATACTGCAGGGGTGATAGTAATCCATGCAGAGCCTGTCAGCATCTGCCCTTCGCCAACATCTTTTTCGATGTTCAGGGGACATCGAAAATCAACTGAGGTGGCCCGACCACTGCTCAAACAAACGATCACCTATCAGTGGTTGACTCATGCGGCTACAGCATCGAAGCCTAGTCCACTGACTGCACCAACATCAGTCTCAGCCCACCAATCTCGCCCCTCCGAAGGGTCAAAAATCTTGCTTGTTGATCTGCCATCAACTTTTATTGATCGGATCGACATATCTCAAGCTTCCATGTGGGATACCCCGACTCTTAGCAAGGACCTCCTTTATGCCGTGATGCTGCAGCATGATCTGCATACTCGGAGAAGGGACATGGGGCCTGATGAATTGCTGAATCAAGGTTTCAGCTATCTTCTTGATGTAAGCAATTTTTTTTTGTAGTCAATTTTTTACCAACCTAATTATTTCAACGTCATTTTAACATCGAGCTAGCATTTCTCACTTTTTTTTTTCTTTATTGGTCTACCTCCTTCTTCAGACTGTTCGCTGAGCACGTTAGTTGGCTTGATGAAAATAAGAAGTCACTAGAGAAGGCTCTACAGTCTGTCAAGGACTATCAAAAAGTGGCAAAAGAAAAAGCCGCAAAGAAAGAAAAGCTTGTCACAGGACTAAAGAAGCAGCTTTAGAAGAAGTTGAATGACATTGCGGAGAAAAATAAATCTCTGCTGGACCTTCAAAGAAAGGTCAATGAAGGAGAAGACTAGCTACTAAAGCTGTAGCGGGAGGTCTCTAGGATTCCAGAATTGGAGACGAAAATGAAGGAGTTTGAGGGGAAGATGACTTTCCAAGATGAAACGCTGGCCGCCCGAGACAAGACACTCCCGACCTACCAAAGAGACTTGGAATACTGGAAGGGTGCTGCCAACCGTATTGTGGAGGAGTACAAGTCCTCCAAGGATTTTGTCGAAGAAGTTACTGAGGCTTCAAGGGAGGCCTTTGACAGCAGCTTCAACAGCTGCAAGGGTCTAGTTGAAAAACTTTTTTCCAACTTAGATCTGAACAATATTACTTAAAAAGTTGGTCTCACCCTGGCTTTGGAGATGGAAGCTCGACCGACACCAGAGGTGGGTGCTATTATAGAAGTGCTCCAGTCTGTTTCGAAGGCATCTGCCATTCTGATCATTCCTAAGATGGAGCCTTCAGTCGTCTATGATGTCCCAGCTTATGTTCTGACCGAGATTTCGACCTCTACTCTGACATTTACTGAAGTTATCTCACTGGAGGATGACCCAGTAGTTGTCGTTTCCATCGAAGCTCCTCAGGTAGATACCTGATTTTATGTCTTCTTCATTTTATTCTTGTATTTTTCCTCTTTGTATTGGCCCGATCTGAGTTTTTATAAAAAATTGCTTAATGAAATGATATTTTCTTTTCCAATAACTGTGCTTGACATCGACTTTGTTCGATCTGTTATAATTAATTATAATATTTTCTTTACTCAGGATTCTAAGTAATAATAATTGGTTATATCTCGATAAAATCCCGATGTGGTGGCGTAGAATAGATATTTCATATTAAGATTGGTATTAGATAGGAGTCCAATATTATACTAACTTCGAGATTAGTAATAGAAATTTAGTGTAGTGTAAATCAATAATGAATAAGTCTAATACAACATCGATCTGGAGATTGATAATAATCAAAAATTCATAATAACATTGATTCGGAGATTGATAATAATCAAAAATCTATAATAATATCGATCTAAAGATCGATAATAATCAAAAATCTATAATAACATCAATCCAAAGATCGGTAATAATAAAAAATTCATAATAACATCGATCCAAAGATCGATAATAATTAAAAATTCATGATAATATCAATTCAAAGATTGATAATAAATAGAAATTCATAATAACATCGATCCAGAGATTGCTAATAAACATAAATCTATAATAATATTGATCCAGAGATCGATAATAATTAAAAATTCATAATAACATCGATTCGAAGATGATAATAATTAGAAATTCATAATAACATCAATCCGAAGATCGATAATAATCAGAAATTCATAATAACATCGATCTGGAGATCGCTAATAATTGAAAATTCATAATAACATCAATCTGAAGATCAGTAATAATTTGAAATCCATGATAACATCGATTCGAAGATCATTCTTTAAGAAAAAAGGAGATCTTATCTCCTGTGTCCATCGAGGCTCTGTCGATTCGGAGATCGATCTTTAAAAAAAGTAAAGATCTTATCTCCTATGTCCGTCGAAGCTTTGCCGATCCGAAGATCGATCTTTAAAAAAAGTAGAGATCTTATCTTCTGTGCCCATCGAGGCTCTATCAATTTGAAGATCGATCTTTAAGAAAAGTAGAGATCTTATCTCCTATGCCCATCAGAGCTTTGCCAATCTAGAGATCAATCTTTGAGAAAAGCGAAGATCTTATCTCCTATGTCCATCAGGGCTCTGTTGATCCGAAGATCGATCTTTAAGAAAAGTGAAGATCTTATCTTCTATGCTCGTCAGGGCTCTATCGAGCTAGAGATCAATCTTTTGCCAGGGTAATCGAAAGAATTTTAATATTTTAGAAAAATCTCTAATGAGATAAAATTTTCAAGATCTTTATTCGAAATTTATTGATAGTATACTCTGAGATTTTTTGCATTCCATGTTCTAAGAATGCTTGAACCATCTAGATTCTGGATTCTATAGGTTTTCGATCGAATTACCTCAGTAACTCGATATGGATCTTTCCAATTTGGAACAAGCTTTTCTTGTTCCAAAAATTTTGAAACTTCTATTCGACGAAGGATAAAATCATCTTTTTGAAAAATTTTTGGCTTCACCCTAGTATTATAGTATCTGGCCATTTTTTGTTTGTAAGTTGTTATTCGAATTTAGGCAATTTTTCTGATTTCTTCTAGTAGGTCTAGGTTGGTTCTCAACCGATCTGCATTACTTTTTTTATGAAAATTCTCCACTCTTAGTGAGGAGAGACCAATTTTCATAGGTATTACTGCCTCCACTCTAAACGTGAGTTTGAAGGACGTTTCTCCGATTGGTCATCTGGAAGTAGTTTTATAGGCCCAGAGAATATTATATAATTCATCAGTCCAAAGGCTTTTGGCTTCGGTGAGCTTGGTTTTCAGACCTTAGAGAATTATCCGATTCATAACTTCTGCTTCTCCATTAGATTGTGGATGTCCTACTAAAATTAGTCTGTGACTAATGTGCAACTCAGAATAGAATTCTTTAAACTTCATGTTATCGAACTGCTTTTCGTTATCGATAATGATTACTCAAGGAAGACCAAAATGATAAATGATTGACCACCAGATGAAGTCCCACATCTTCTTCTCGGTAATTTATGCTAGAGGTTCCACTTCTATCCATTTGGTAAAATAGTCGATAGCAACCATCAAAAATTTTTTCTATCCTATTGCCATGGAAAAAGGCCTCAGGATATCCATTCCCCAAACAGTAAAGGACCAAGGAGCTGTTATTAAAATGAGTTCCGCAGCTGGCTGGTGCTGAATATTAGCATACCTTTGACATTGATCACACTTATTGATGAGATCAGCAGCATCCTTTTGTATGGTTGGCCAATAATTGTCCTAGCGGATTATCTTGTATGCCAAGGACCTGCCTCCTAGATGATTTTCATAAATTTTCTTATAAACTTCTCGAAGGGCATAATCAGCCTCAAGGAATCTTAAACACCAAAGTAATGGGAGAGAAAATGACCTCTTGTAAAGTCTTTTGTCTAGGATGACGTATCAGAAAGCTTGCCTTTTGATCTTTCTAGCATTTACAGGATCACTGGGTAGTATTCCTTTGCCTAGATAATTCATTATTAGGTCTATTTAGCTCGATTCATGATCTAGTTGAGTGAACATTTGGACCTCTATGCTGAATTTTTCAAGAATTTTAATGAATATTTTTTGATTGAGGTTGGAATATCCCGATGTCATCAGGTGTGAAAGCGCATCAGCTCGAACATTCTTTGATCTTGGTATTTGGATAATTTCGAGATCGAAAAAAATTTTGGATAATTCCATTGTATGATGTAAATATTATGACATAATGAAATTTTTGGCTTTATAATGACCTCGTACCTGTCTAATGACAAGCTATGAATTGGTAAACATCTTGAGCCTCTTAATTTTAAGCTCCTTGATGATTTTGAGTTCTGCGATGAGGACTTCATATTTAGCTCCATTGTTGGAGGTTTTGAAATTAAACCTCAGTACATGTTCAGTGATTGCTCCCTCGAGACTGGCTAAAATCAATCCAACTCTACTTTCTTGGGCATTGGAGGTCACATCCACATGTAAAAGCCAATAAAATCCTTTAGTGGTTTCTTTTGAAATTTTTGGGACCTTTTCTTCTTCAGGTATCAAACATTCTACCATAAAATCAACCAACACCTGAGCTTTTATAGAAAACTTGGGCTGGTAATGGATATCAAATTTGCTGAGTTCAATGGCCCATTTGGCCAACCGGCCAGAAGTGTCATGTCGTTGAAGAATCGATCTTAGTGGTTGGTCCGTTAAGATAATGATGGAATGAGCCTGAAAATATGGCCAGAGCTGTTTGGCGGCGATGATCAGAGAGCACATCATTTTATCAATTCTAGAGTATCGAGACTCCGCATCTCATAATAATTTGTTGGTATAATAGATAGGCCTATATGTCCTTGCATCATCTTGGACTAAAACTGAACTAACAACATTAGGTAAAATGGACAGATATATAAATAAATCCTCACCTTCAATGGGTTTTAATAATAGCAACACTGTACTAAGATATATTTTGAGCTTGTCGAAGGTAGACTGACATTCTTATGTCCATTCAAAGTCTTTAATTTGTTTCAAAATTTTGAAGAATGGGAGGCACTTTTCAACTGATCTAGATATAAATCTGCTGAGGGATGCCACTCGTCCAGTGAGTTATTGTACTTTTTTTATGGAGTTGAGAGACTTCATCTTGAGTAAGGCTTTGATCTTCTCGAGGTTGGCTTCTATTTCTCTCTGGGTCATGAGAAAATCAAGAAATTTTTCAGTTGTAACTTCGAAAGCACATTTATTGGGATTGAGTTTTATTTGGTACTTGCGGAGTTCTCCAAAGGCTTCTTCAAGATCAATAATATGCCAATCTACCTCTACGCTTTTGATCAACATGTTATCAATGTAGACTTTCATGTTGCGACCAATTTGATGCTTGAAGACTTTGTTCACTAGGTGCTGATAGGTGGCACCTATATTTTTTAAACCGAAAGATATCATTTTATAACAGTATAAACATTTGTCGGTGATGAATGCCATATTCTCCTCATCTTCAAGGGCCATCCTAATTTAGTTGTAGCCGGAGAAGGCATCCATGAAGCTTAGTAGCTTGTGCTCTGATGTTGCATCGATCAGTTGATTAATTTTTGGCAGAAAAAAGCTATCCTTTGGGCAAGCCTTGTTGAGATCGATAAAATCAATACAGATTCTTCATTTTTTGCTTGCCTTCTTAACCATGACAATATTGGCTATCCAGTTTGGATACTGTGCTTCTTTGATAAATCCTGCCTTCAAGAGTTTGTCGACCTCCTCGTCTATAAGCCTTTGTCTTTCTGGAGCGAAGGTTTTCTTTTTTTGCTTCACGGGCTTATATTTTGGATCAATATTTAATTTGTGTATGATGACGTCGGCTGAAATTTTAGGCATGTGTAAGGCTGACCATGCAAACACATCAGCATTTTTTCGAAGAAAAAAGATCAATTTTTTTTTTAAATCAGTATTTAACCGAGCTCCAATCTGGACGGTTCTTTCAGGATCTCCGCCCAGTGGTACAGTAATAAGTGTTTCTATTGATTCACCTCAGATTTTTTTGATCTCATCATCAAGTCTTTGGTCGAGAATTTTGGCAGGTAGAATTTCGATCAGTGCTTTTATTTTAGAAGCTATCAAAAAGTATTGCCTAGCCATTATTTGGTCTCCCCATAACTTGTCGATGCCCAATCTGATTGAAAATCAGACAAGAAGATGGTAAGTTGAGACTATTACCTTAAGGGCGTTAAGCCTAGGTCGGCTAAGAATGATGTTATACGTAGATGATATTTTGACGATCAAAAATATAAGTTGCATTGTTGACTGATAGGGCTCTTTTCTGATAGTGACTGGTAGCATAATTTTTTCTTCGACTATCATAGAATCACCTAAAAAGTCAATTAGAGGGCTGCCAACTTGTCTTAGGCTATTGAGCAAATTCATTTTTGAGAGGGCATCATAGAACAACACGTCTGTAGAAATTTTATTATCAATCAGAATTCTTTTTACATCATAATTTGCTATTGTCCTGAAAATGATGATAGCATTATTGTGGGATGTCTGAACCCCTTGAGCATCATTTTTAGAAAAAAAGATATTTTCAACACACTGCCTTTTGGGCGAAGGGCTCCTAGATGCCCTCTGGAGCTAACCATCCTATGAAATCATATTAATGACTTCTGTAGTTGGCCGATTATGTTCAGCAGCATCTTCAGGCCTTAGGCTTGGCTTCAAGGGCTGGTTTGCCCGATCTCGGACATATTTATTGAGATAGCTCCAACGAATCAAAGCCTCAATCTCATCTCTGAGTTGACGGCATTTTTCGATGTCGTGCCCATGATCCTGGTGAAAATGACAGTATTTGCTCTTGTTTCTTTTGTCTGCAAGAGCCTTCATGGGAATAGGACGGTGGAGATATACTTGATTCTCTATCTCCATCAAAATTTGCATTTTGGGGGCAGACAAAGAGGCATAGTTATCGAATTTTTGTGGAGGACTTTGGAACCTTGGATTTTTTTGAGGTGGTTCACTGTTGTTCTCCTGATTCTCGCGTTCTTCCTCGTGAGGTCACTTCTTTCTCTTTTTATCCTTTTTCTTCTCTTTTTTATTCAATTTTCCTCCTCAGCATGGGCATACATTCAGATCCGATCCAGCATTGCTTCATAATTTTCTAAAAAATTCTTATTGAGGGAGAAGATCAGACGATAACTCTTGAGCCCCCGTTGGTGCGAATACCAGAGCCACCAGAAGTCAGCAACATAATTTAGATTCAATTTGGATTGAAAAAGCCATATCGGAATAACTCTAATTCAGTTATTTTATTCTAGTTCTTTTGATTTAATCAATTAGTTCTTTTGATATATTTAGTTTTGGGTCCATAGGATCATACTTGGATTTATTTTGGATTGAGTCTTATTTGGAAAGAGACCATCATAAAGAAGCAAGCTTGGTCCACGTCATCTTTGGAGCCACCAACCTCCACACGCCTAGGGAAGAAATACACACGCAAGCATGTGCCATGCCCAAGGATCCTCATGCCAAGTTATGCTACGCATCAAGCACCCATATGAAGTTTTTTTTCTTTCCTAGGATTTCTTAAGAGTTCTTGATTTCTTACTTATTTTATTAAAAGGCTAATTTCTTTCCTATGGTTCCACAAAAGATAGATATGATATATTATTATATTTGAAAATCATACATAATATTTTACTTTTTTGTTGGAAGGGTTGATTTTTTTCTTATAAAAAAAATATGATTTCTAAAAAAATAGGACCCTAGGATCCTATATAAACTCATGTATCTTTCATGAATGAGACAATGAATGAATGAATGAATTACTTTATAATTTTCACAAACACTTATGTTGGTCGCTTCGAGAGAAGAGGGTGTGAGACCCAAAATCATCCCATAAGGGGAGGGTGTGAGGCCCACCTTTTTTTATCTTTTTAATCTTTATTTTTTTGAGATTCAATATTCCTACGATTCCGATTCGTCTTCACCATCTACCTACATAAACCTATTCCATCAAAAAAAGATCTATCCCCTTCAAGATTTTCATCTATCATGCAGAGATAGAAAGAATGATCTATTATTCTACAGATCAAACGTTGACAAGGACCTTCATTCCTTCTTAACTGATCTTTGATTTTTACTTTTTTTTTTAATTTGATGTTAGTAAAGATCCAGTTCTTTATCAATAGATCTACTTGGTTAAAAGATTAAAAGTCCTAATCAGGATAGTTTCTTAACTACCATGATCTGAATTCTTCTTATCTTTTTTTGAATTTTCTTGTGGGCTTAATTTTTTGCTATCCTTCATTTTATTTATATTTTTTTTTATAATTATTCATGAGCATGTTTAATTTCTACTATCTGTCTATTTACTTTATTATTACTAGTTATTTACTGATCTCTAAAATGACATTCATCAGCATCATTTAGATTGATCGTGCTTTAGTCCCGTGTCAATCAGTCATGCCTCCTGAGCAGAGTATAGGCAACTATATTATCTGTCCTGAGAATAATGTGCCACGATCGAATGTGATTTATTATTAACAAATGAAAGGAAGCTTGATTTTTTCTTTTTTTTTTAGGCTATCCCGCATCACCCACTTGAAGGCAGACATATCGATAGACTCATTAAAATCTTTAACTTCTAGAATGGCCGTATTGAAACGATCCATATATTCTCAGAGGGACTCGCCCTCTTGCTACACTATGAAGAAGAGACCGTCCGAGTGCTTTAGATGAAGATAGTTGCTTCCAAAATAGGCGACAAAGAGCCTGCTCAATTGATCAAAAGAAGAAATGGACCCAGGATGGAGTCCAAAAAATCATACCCTTATAGATTTCTTGAGGATGATGGAGAAGGTCATGAAGAGAAGGGCGTCAGACACGCCTTGAAATCTCATAACATCTTTGTACCCTTCAAGATAATCTTGAGGGTCAGTGGAACCGTTGAATAGCTCTAAAGTAGGTATCTTGAATCAGTATGGAACTGATTCATTCAGAATTTCAGTAGAAAAAGAGAAAGTAAGGTGGAAGTCCTTACTCTAGGAAGACTTCTCGAGCTGCACCTCCTTCAACTTCTTCTCAAGATCTTGAAGTTTTTGCTCGAGATCCATCTCTTACAGCAGTCTTCTGCTGTATGAAGTTGATTATGCTTCATAAGAGCGATCTTCTTGATCAAAAAGATGCTCTCGACGAAATTCTTGGAGAGTTAGAGGATGGCTGGTCCGTGATGCAGCTTCTCGGAGGATAGATTCTTATTATTGCTCCGTTGTTTGCTGTAGCTATTGTACGACATTGGTGAGGGCTTAGACTTACTGTACTAGGAGACTGAACTAGTGTGGATCGATCGTAACTGGAGGATGGGACTGGGCCATCTCCGGAGGGGCTCTTCGAGAAGACTGAGCCACATTCTATGCTTTCTTGATTATTTTTCACCAAATCTTGGGCAAAAGCCCTTCCTCTAGTGCCAATCTACTGCAACAGGACTTCAGATGGTTGAAGAAATTCATGCTGGAGAGCTGATTGAGCTGGTTTAATGTAGATCGCGAGCCATCCTACAAGATGAAGTCCAAGAACTGATAGAGTATCCTCTAATTTAGGATCCTTCGATACCTAAGTTAGTTGAAGCCTTGTCAATAGATAGTGAAAATGAAAGAATGAAAGGCAGAATGGGAGAGTTTGGATAGAGAAAGGTTTATTCTTCCTTTAATGAAAAAGTTAAGAGTCAAGCAAAGTTTTAGCTCTGTGAACTTGTATTTACCTTGAAGGGATACTTGCCCCCTATTTATAGAGAAATTTGCTTAGGTCTTACGAAAAATTTGTTAGGCCATTAGTTTGTTATGACTAGCTGAATTGTAGTTGTTGGCCGTTGGCCTCGTTGGTGATTAGTTGAAGTACAGTTGGAGGAGGATCGCAATCTGATTAGAGTGTAGTTGGCATTCGGTCAGTTATCGAAATCTGTCGGGATCGGTAAATCACCGATCTGGGTTGTACGCTGAGGTTGGTGATTTATCGATCTCAATATGAGTTGGTTTACTATATTGGACCACGTCGATATTTTATCGATCTCATATACTAGATAGATCATTTTGGCAAGTTGCTAATTAGTTGGTAAAGTCAGTACGAACCTGATATCCTATGAAGCTCGAGGGCCGCTATCCTTCAGGACGATAAAATATTGGTCTGGCAATGTGCAATCAAGATGAGGTTGATTTATTATCGATCTACACCTGATTACTTGGTCAATTTAGTTCTGACTAATATCCTGACCTTCAGATATGTATTTTACCTATCTGACATCAATCTGGCTAATTATCCATTATCTAAGATGACGACTTCTTTAAATGGTGCCATGTGTCCTGTAGGAGATGTCCGTATTAACATTGTGCTATATAGCATCAGGAAACTATACTACTATTATTTTATTATTTTATCGAAGAAAAATATATTTTCATCATTAAAAAATTGAAAAAAAAAATTAAGCAATATTAAATATTATTATTATTATTTCCGTGATGCACAAAATATTACTCATAAATTTTTGGTCCATCCAATGCAAATAAGGGCACCTGTATGCGGCCGGACATAGATCATGCTTGGGCTTTAGAGAGTGGCCCGGCCCAGCCAGTTTTGATCGGTGACGCGCCGCAATGCATCCATCTACGCCCCCCAAGTAGAAGACGCAATAAATATACCTTGTAGTCCACGTCTGCTGGGTCACGCTAAGCAAATCCTCACCGCTAGGGCAACATGAGCAAATAATCACCGAACGGCCATACGGCATCCGATAAACTTAGGAGGAGCAAAATAGCGCTCCTCACGGCGGAGGTTTCGATCCCCTCTTCTCGCTTCCTTGGCTGGAGGGACGACTCGAAAGCGAACTCCGACCCACCTGAGAAGCGGAACTGCGGAAGGAAAGCACCCAAAAATCACCAAGAAAGATCGAAAGAGACCGAGAAGAAGAGGGAGAGAAGAAAGAGGGAGGGAGGGAGGGAGGGAGGGAAATTGGAGTAGGTGATGGAGCTTTGCTCCGAAGAAGCGGTGAAGTACGTGTGGGAGGGAGCGATCCCTCTCCAGATCCATCTCCACGAATCCGAGGTCACCACGCTCCCTCCTCCTCCGCCGATCCTGGTAATTCCCTCTCCTCCCTATCTCTCTCAATCCGTCGCTTGCTCTTCTATATTTCGATTCTTTCTGTTTTGCGTTCTCTCGCCGAACGGTGATCGCCTACTTAAAACTTTGATTTCAATGTATCGTGGTGAGTTCTGCGCTTCGTTTTCACGATATTTTCGTGGGGATTTTGTGATTCAAGAAACGTAGTTCGTTCGGTCTTCTGCTGCTTAAGTTTGGGGATTATTGAGGTCAGGGTCATGAGAGTGGTTGCTGAATCTTATTCACTAAAATAAACATAATATAGATGATGCAAAGAAAAAGTAGTTTACAGGATCACTAACCATGTCGTCGTTATTGGCTGGAAGGGTTTTATCGGGACGATACAAGAAGGAAGTCATGGAAGAAGGCAGATGAAATTGTGCCCTTTATGTGGTTCGATGAAATAAAGTGTTGCTTGAGAATTTCCCCTTTCTCTGATGTACGTTTCAATTGTATATGGCATTGAAACTCTTTTCTACATATCGTTATGTGCCCTAGTCGGTACATGGGACTAAAGCTCGTGAAATAGATACTTTAACCCGTGCTGCATCATGATTTCAACTTGATCGTCCCTGGCATAACATTCACATGAAATGCGGATGCTATGTTGACGACCCAATATGCGCTACTCCTTCGATTTGAGTTCATTAGTTTCTATACACGTCTACTCAAGACGATACTCATTTTGTTATAATTTGCCTACGTTCAAAATAGAAAATGAGTTTATAATGTACCAGCCTCCTCGTCTGTCTATAGAATTTATGGGTTCAGCTTTGATTTTTATGCTAAACTAGATGGCAATATTTGATTCCCTCGCTTGAGAAGCCATGAGGAGATGCTGTTGCCTAACAGTGAATTATTAAGTCTTGCATTTCACCAATCCTCAACTCCATGTTCTCTCTCTCTCTCTCTCTCTCTCTCTCTCTCTCTCTCTCTGCGCGCGCGCCTCAGTCTGGTCCCGAGAGTTGCCAATATTATAGCTAATCACAATTCTTCTTTAGTTGCTCTCCTTGATTGGCTCTGATACCTTGGATATTTCTGCTTCACCTAGAATGTATATGGCTGTTTGATATACATGGACATGAACATAAGTGGAGCAGACATAGGTTTTGGTTTCAACTGCAGTCATGTTTTACGCCCATTTATCTTTGTAATAATCATATAATAAAATCTAAACAACATTGGACTATCTACATGTTTAAAGGCGTTTTTACATTTTTCATGTGAGAATAGTGGCACATATATTACAGCTTGACTAGAATTCATGCAAATATTGCTTCAGTTCTGTCTGCCTATCTCACCTTAATTTACACATGCACATCCATTTAATGTCAAAACATATGTGCTTAGCAAATGCAGCCGTTCATCATTCTTGCCCACTTAGTTCCCACTTGGATTTATGTTGTTTCAGGTTTTAGGGTCGCGGATTGGGTATCTGCCTCTATTAGTACCTCTTATAAAACCTCATTTCAGCAGCGCACTTCCTCCTGGCACTGACACAGTTTGGTTTGACTACAAAGGCTTGCCACTTAAGTGGTATGCTATGTCTATCAATTATTTTTTTAGATACTTGATATTAAGTGCCAAGAAAATAATTTTTCCCTGGAAATTATAACTACCTCAATTGCCTCTGTATCAGATTACCTAGACATTCAGTTCCCTTTAAATCTTATTATCTTTATGTTCTAATGCATCTCTTTTAGGTATATACCAACAGGAGTTCTCTTTGATCTTTTATGTGCAGAACCAGAAAGGCCATGGAATCTAACGGTATGATCATCTCTTTCTTACGATTTCTGTTCACCATTTTGCAGTCCTTTGAGCTGAAAGTCTCACAAATAAGTTTCAAACAGTTTTTGTTGTATTCAATTGCTGTAATTTATTAATCCAGTGCTTTGAGTTGTACTCTCTTGTAAATTATATTTCTTATTGAATCTTCAACTTGATAGTTTCCTTCAAGGCAAGTTATACATTTTCAATTCTCACATGGCCATTATAACTTCTATTTATCTGGCCAGTAGTTATTTACCGTAGACCATTTCTCCCCTACTAGCCAAACTACTTTATTATGGTTTAACGGAATACGTGAACAAAGCAAATTCAGAAGATCTTCGCATAAGCCAGTCGGTTTGCAGATCATCCATTTAAATACCTCAGATTTTACATGGTTTCCAAAATACTATGAACTAGGAAAATAGTGTTGAATCCTAATTTGAGCATGACCAGTTTTAACTTGGTTATATGAATGGACCAAGGAATTTGTAGTGCCTTATGTCTTGATCTATAGAGCCTCATGGAGCTAGGAATTTTGTTTTTGACACTTGCTATTAAATGCCACCATGTCTTTTTATTTCAATGAATCTTACCTTTTGGGGAGTGGGTTTCCCTCTGATGAGAAGTCTGAACAATGGAGTGAAGCTGATTTTTAGTTTTTATGTTATCATCTATTATTGCTAGCATGGGACTATGTGTGGCTTGCTAAATTAGCCCTATTGGTGCTTATGTTTCATTGGCCTCCTTTGCCCTTCATTCTAGGACATCATCTCTAATCAGTAGTAATGTTAAATTACCTGGAAAAAATTAGACCTGTTGTGGTGCCTTGTGCTAGGAATGGATGGAGAATATGATTAAAAGCTGCTTCAGATAGATAGGATACAATTTCATAGTTATGCTTATAGATGTACCTTGTGATTTCAGATGGTTCAGTATTCAGCTTTTAACTATCCTTGATGCATGGTTTTTCACAATATTCATTCTTTTTGAGTGCATATATCAATTTTTGCCTTCGAAACACTACCAGATAGCAATTGCAATTTCCTAGAAGTTTTCTCTGATAATTTGATATGATTCTGTTTTCTTCCTCTAAAAATGTTGCATCTGTTGACACTTCAAAACTCCCATGATTCACAAGTATTGAAGATAACTTATTGATAATCCCATCTTTTTACTCAAAAAAGAAGGTTACTTATGAAACACTCACATATTTAGAGATTTTGCAAAGAAAAACTCAAAACATTTGCCAACCACGGTACACACTACTTATTGCATGGAAGTTGACTCTGATGACTTTTAGTTGTGATTGTAATGAGAAGGATATGTCCCAGGATATACGTTGATTAGGAACACCACATTTCTTAGTTCAATGTTCTAATTTCTGGCCCTCTGTCAGAATCAAAGTCCTATATCAGCTCAATTACGTTAGTTGATGATAGTTTGGAAAAAAATCTTATTTCTTGGCTTCTCTTTATGTAAAGAATTTTGCTCCTTTGACCAAATGGTAGAAACAATAGCATGTGAATGTGAAAGCTTGAATGGCCAGTCCAGCTGCATACATCTGATAATAGCTCAAGCCTGTATTTATTGCTTTTCTTTCATTTATCAATCTTCAACTGACAGATCAAGAAATTTACAGGTTCATTTCAGAGGGCATCCAGGAGATGTTTTGACGCCCTGTGAGGGTGAAGATAGTGTAAAATGGAGCTACATCAATTCATTGAAAGAGGTCTGGGTTTAACAACATATTTGTTCCTGACATAATTCTCAAGAGGATGGTTTTATTCTTGTGATCATACTTATCGAGGATTGAACAGCTCAGTTGCATGCCATATCCATCTGATACATACTGATGCCAATTCTTATTAGACGTAGCAGGATTACACATGGTTATTCATGATTTTGCTTACTGTATTGTTATAAATTTATCAGTATATTGTCAATATGCAGGCACATATTAAGTAATTATTTGAATAAAACTGACATGACTTATTCAAGAAACAATCAATAATTTTATGATCATATGATGTATCCATCTTTTGCTGAAGAGTTCACTCCGCGCTTTTGCTTAAATGTGCCCTGAATTGCTACTGAATGTGAAGAGCTACCCTCTGATCTTCTAGATCCTACAGCATCTGATACCCCTATAACACACGATTGAGCCAGTTTCTGCATAAATAATTGTCCTATGTACATCACCCTGAACTTTCCGGTAGGGCAGATGGTTCTCTGTTAGTGTAATCTAAATTCATCCATTTCGATTATTTAGATCCTAAAGAATCTTTTTTCCCCCTCCTACCCATATACCTGATGGGACATCTTTTTTTTTTAAAAAAATGTAATCTAATAATATCATATAAAGGGCCATATCATTTGCTGACATGACCAGTTGGAACAAGGCTCTATATTCATGGTTCTGGTTAACCTTTGATGGTCTACCAAGCCATATTATAATGATTTGATCTATAAAAATTGGGTGTGCTGTTGCAATGTTGGTTAACAAAAAAAAAAAAAATTATGATGATGAGCAATTGATGATGTGCCTCTTTGCTCCATTACTCTTAAATATTTTACTTTCCCCTGCATTCAACTCCAGCCCCCTCCAAAAAAAAAAGAGAGTAGTAAATTCAAAAACATCATGTTCTTTCTGTTGAAAAAAATAATTTGCATGGAATTACATTTGGATGGTGACTTTCTAAGGATCCAGCTTTCTTATAGTGCTTCTATGTCTGCAGGCAGCTTACATTATTAATGGGAACTGTAAGAATATCATGAATATGTCTCAAGCTGATCAGTTTGAGCTTTGGCAATCATTGGTAAAAGGTACATGCACACTTGGTAAATATTTTTCCGAATTTCAATTGAGGGCAATTCTGCACGAATTAACTCGTTTCTCGGACACAATTGAAGTTAATGAATTGTAAAGAGATGCATCTAGCTTGTGATCTCTAAGATAGATTTTAAGTGTCATTAACATATCTGAATATATTTTGTGTATGTCTGTCTGTATGTATATATGTATGTATTTATGCATGCATATATGCATTTATAAGGCTATAGGGTAAAGGTATTAACTTTTTCCTTTTTAGCCAAAGCATGTAAGAAGCTCGCCCTTCCATTGAACTAAAATACCCCTTTATTTCAGTTTAGCAAGTGCCCATACCTATGGGATATTTTTGTCATCTCACTGTATGTGCCTAGTTGTAGCATACTCATACAATAGAAGACATTGATATCCTTTTAACCAAGGTCTGCTGGACTGGTACTGGGGCTCATACTCCCTGGTGACTGGTTCTGTACGGCATGGGTCCATATTATACTGTGCTAGGGCTTATCAAAAAGAGAAGAGGAAGGGGGAGAGGGAGGAGAGGAAAGAGAGAGAGAGGAGGGAGGGGGAGAGAGATAGGGGGAGGGGCTTACTTGGGCAAGATGAGGAGCCCCATCAATGACAAGCAGCATCGAAGAGAAGCAAGATGAGCAACCGAGTGAGCAAGACGAGCAACCGACAATGCACACATCAGAGCGTTGGAGCGCCAATCATGGTAGAAGTGGGGAGGGGGAGAGAGGAGGCTTTTGGGGGGGGGGGCGCTGAACCGTCCTCCTGACTGCCTGAACTGTTCTAGTTCTTGACTGGTTCGGTTCAATATGGTCTGAACTGCCTTGTTTGGGACAATTTGTCATACCCTACTTCTAACTGTTCACTCCAGTCTAGAATGATGGTTCTGCCTATTTACGTGTGTGTGTGTGTGTGTGTGTGTGTGTGAGAGAGAGAGAGAGAGAGAGAGAGAGAGAGAGAGAGCCCATGAATGGTCATAAAATGGATGATATTTATCAAGCTGAATTAATGCATGGGAGATCATACACCTGATGATCCACGTGATATACATATCTAGGAAAACATGGACCAAGAAGAAAGCACTATTAGATATTTCCAGACCACAAATTGAAAGAACCATTGTTTCTTGCCCTAAAAGACTATCTTCTTTTCCCCTAACCACTGGAGGTATTGTTATGTAACCTCCAAATAATTTCATCATTGATATGTAGTAATTTTAAATTTTGTAGGTCATTACAATGGCATTGATATGTTGTCCATCTGGCTTATCATGTGCTTTTCATTGATGAATTTTTTGTCGTCTAATCCTTGTGTATAAATAAAGCTTCTTAGACTCTGCACATGTTATCAAGTTATTGCTTGACACTTGCATACTTAGTTTTTATTTTTTCCTCAGCTTATAACTCGTTCTGACAAAGATTTGTATTAGGTAACATGGATGGCTATCTTGGAATCTCATCTAGGCTTAAGCTTGGACCACTTGGGGAGGACTGCATGGTCAAATCAGCTTCATCCTCAGCACAACCTCGACAAGCTACTGGGGAACCTGATTTCACTGGATCTGGCAGACCATGTACTTCAATTTGCTTTTATGAGTGAATTTAATTTTTCTATTATTAATGGGAAATCATGAGATTTGATTTGTTTGAGACAACAGAATGGCCATATAGTTTTTTTTTAAAAAAATATGGTTTCTTAATTGGAAATAACTAAAGGAATAACTTTAGCCTTTAGGAATTTGTTCTTTTCTTCTTGAACAAGAATTTTGATTCCACTATATTCTGGAGCACCATTTAATCAGTTTGTTTTAGAATAGATAGCCTCAAAAGAATGGAAAAAAAAAAAAGAGCATCTTGGGAGATCATTAATCATCCAGCAGTCCACAGCTGTTCAGTGGATAATTGATAATCTTCTGCTCTCATAGCATTTCGAAAATTCATAGAATTTAAAGAAAACACAAGAATTGGCTGGAAAAAACAATTCCTTTTCTTTTAAATGAATTAAGAAAGGGAAGAAAAAGATCAACATATTCAAAATCTTTTCATGTATTATTCAGCTCAGATAATATAGTCAAACCAGTGCTGTTAGCCATATTTATAAGTTAAATCGGTTTTTGTCCACTTATCCCAAAGACATATATAATGATGCTAATCTGGCATTCTAGATCATGTGAGGTCCCGAACCTGGGCTTGTAAAATAAACTTTTCTCAAAATGCCGTAAACTAATATTTTGTCTGCATGACTCCAAAAAAAAAAAATCATTCTAAGAAAAGTTTGATTATAATTTCTCGACCATGAGTTCTAAAGACATAATTTCTTGACCATGAATTCTAAAGGCACAAATGTTATAAGTAGAATTTAGAGTGAACTAACATATTAGCTCTTCCACTACATCTGTCTATCTGAGTTGAGATGATCTATGAACGAAAAAGATAATTGAAAGTAATTCTTCTGAAAACTTATATGCATATGCAAGGATTGTATAATTTTTTACAGGAACATCCTTACTAGTTGATTATGTTAAATGGCCATCCCGACATCTGCAGAATTTAGTGAAAGGTTTTTCAGTCATTCTAAGTAGCGTCTTCTTTTGCATTACTCGTATCTTGAACCCATTGAATGAATGTTTGTCATATGTCAAGGTTTAATCCACAGCATTATGATTATGCATGAGTGGAATTTAGCAGTGGAATAAGCTGGTTTTCTCTTATCAATTGATCTCTGTCAGGCAGAATTCCAGTTCGTTTGTATGTGCGGAACATTAGCGAAGATCTTGATGACTTGGAAGATGCAGTTCCAATTGATAATTGGGATAGAATCTCCTATATAAACCGACCAGTTGAGATTCGTAAGGAAGAAGGTATGTTGAAGACCTTTGTAAGGACATCTAATTGCTGCATAAAAAGCTGGCTACCTTTTTCTGTGTATTCTTCTCATGCATTCGTTCCTCCAATTTGGTATATTAGACTGATTTAAAATATACTGTGGGTTCTCTTTCTATTAAAATACTTTTAAAATCTTATCTTAGAAATTCATGATATGATTATCTTAGAACTGAGTGATATACATTATGCTTTTGGATAAATATAAATGTGAATCGTCAAGCATATACGGCTGTAACAATCCAAAATTCAATAAGATTGTTTAGTACTTACCAAATTGATCCCTAGCATTTTCTCACTTAACATTTTCCAAACGATGTATCACTCTGATTGCCTGAATCTATATATATGTTCTTTGAGTTGGTTCCTGCACTGTTTTCTTTTTTAATTATTGTTATTTTGATGGGGCACTGATATTTCATTCAATTTAGTTTGGCTAAATAGGACTGTGTTCTTAATGATGCAGGCCACCTAAGTTTTAAGTGCGCCATAAAAACCTTACTACCAGAAATGTTTTTTGAGGAGCCCCTGGTCAACAATCATGAGTTCTCGAGGGAAGGGGAAACTGTTGGAGCTGATTCAAGCTATGGGGTTTCAGAAACTTTAGGCGGCTTGCAGAATGCTCAAGCTGAAGAAATACCATTCGCTGGCGAGCCCCAGGTGCAGCTGTTGAAGAAGTCCAAAATTAAGATGATCCGTATCCAAGGAATCGAACTGGATATGGATATTCCATTCTTTTGGGTAGTTAACAACTTGAGAAACCCTGAATACTTCCTTCACATCTGTGTATTTATTGGGACATCCTCGGATCAATCGGCATTCAGATGACATCTTGCGGCCCATGCTCTCTTATTTGGAAAAAGAACTAGTCTTCAATGTTTATTTTGTGGAGCCGATTCTAACCCATTATTTAATGCTGTACAGATGTAAACTGATGGTTGTTTCTGTTACTTGAAACATGGGCATGTTCACGTAAATATTAATGGAGGTTCTTTCATTTTCGAAGTGAACAGAAAAATACGTCTGAGATTACATTCTTTATAGCCCCCTGATGTCTTAATAAAGCTTGTAGGCTGAATTTTACAAGTCAGCAGGGATGGAATGAAATCTGCCTGTTTTCCATCATCACAAATTTAGCAGCAGTCCTGTGTCACTTGCACCTAAATCTATTTCCTACACATTCTGCGAATGCAACCGTGCAAGTGCTTGTACTTGGAAATGTATTCATGGATTTTCTTATTACATGATGTTCAAAAGTTGTTAAAACTTACAAAGCAAGCTGCTGTGTCTTTTCAGATTGTGAAATACGTTGACAGTTCAGTTCAGGGAGAGGGTAACCGGGCATAAAAGTATCGAACTTCTTGTTCTTGATTGTATCACTTGAATATTGTTTATAACATGGACTAGAGTTTCATTCCGTGAATGCCGTCATCTTATCCTCTGCAGTTACCACAACAAAGATGAAAGACAAAATAATGAAATCGACATATCTAACCATTCAAAGTCACGGTGGCAAGCCCATCCACCGTGAATCCACTCTTGGACGTTGGTAACTGATGCACATGATGGCGTGATCTTTTAAATTTATTTCTGAAAATTTTGAAATTATTTGCTTGTTTTCCACCGTTGCTACTTGATTTATCACGTTCGCGGCTGCCATCCTGTTCATTCGTTTGGTCGACCAGCGTCTTGACAACTAAAGTATTTTTATCCTCGTGGCCTCTAACAGCCTTCGCTTCTGCTGAAACAGCAATAAATGGAATATTCGCCTCACCTCATGCCGATCCACAACCTATTCCTGCTGCATTGTTGGCCTTTACATGGTGCATTCAACCACCTTCCCATCAGGTGCACTCCAATTTACAGCTGGTAATTCTCTGCCCATTTGTTCCATCCAGTTTAGCTGACTAGATGGAAGTACTCGTGAACCATTCCCGTTTCCTTTCTCATGCTATTCAGCTCATAAATTCCCAGACATCCAGTTTAGCTGGTTCTTGTCATTATTCTCATCATCATTTTCGTAACTTAGCGCTTTCACATGGGCGACATTCCATCTTCTCTGAAACAGCCCATGTCTCTACTTTCTTGCACAAACTATTATGCAAAAGATCAATGGAATACTGTACTGGATGGCAAACAGCTAAATTCCGAGTAACAGTTTCACATCCCTGCAATGTGAATTGGAATCCCATGTTCTACTGGTCTAAATTTCCTGCAAAAACCACTGCCAAGAGCATCTCTCAGAGGAACTCATGCACGTAATAAATTATAGCTTACAAAGCATCGGTCACGGTAGCTGTCTGATAAGCTCCAGATTGGGCCATGAGAAAAATTTGCGCTGCTTGCTGCTGCCATCAGCTGAAGGTATGACCCGGCTTCCCACGTGCTTAGTCCTGTCCGTGCCTACAAATATTATAACAATATTTTTTTAGGTATCGGTGAGCCAGCGTCCACGGATGCTATCAAGGCTCATACTAGGCAGTATCATTCATTTCTTTTGAAACAAATAAGATGATATAGCCTAATACCTGTTATTCCAAGGTCATGACCGGCCATAAGACCCACTACACCAGCACATATCAATACCATAGAAAATAAATCCTATGGTACGAAAATTACAAGTATGAAGAATAATTTCCAACAGAAGGTCACCTGTTTTAGATACAAGCAGCAACAGAGATGGTATGCCTACAAAACCACTTGTCAATCTACCATATCCTCATAGTTCACAACTGATACCCCCTGCAGTTACTTCAACCGCAACGAACACCATCCCTCCCTGATTGTCAAACAAAAACCATCTCTGCAAACAAACAAAATGGACTACAAACACAATCCTACTGCTTGAGCATCTCTTTCTTCATTGACCATCTGTGAGTGCTGTTTTGCTTGTTTTTCAGATAGACACCTTTTATATGGCACAAATCCTGGGGGAGATTTTTCTGTGTTGACTTTCAGACATACAAAACCGGAGTTCTCGCTTGGCTCTAGTATCAATGTAGGTGCTGGTTCCTTCAGATGCTCAACACCTTGTTGTGAGTTGACATCATCACTATTTTTATCACCAATACCTGCTCTGCATGCAGAAGTATTAAAGTTGGTCCAACAACCTTCCTTCTGGCCATCTTTATCATCTGAGGCTTCCATACAGGTTTGTGGCATTATTTGTACTGAGTTCATATTTTGTGGATTGATAAATGGCAATGCGGGTTGAGTTCCACAAAATGTCCACCACCAAGGCGGAGGAGGGCATGCAGCTTCTGTTGAGTTCATAAGATCCCCATGAGGGGGCAAACAATACAACATGGGGAAGCTTCCACCATTAAATGGACTCCATGCACTTTTACCTGGACCACCGCAAAAATCTCCTTGTTCTGGAGTTTGCAGACCTGGCTTAGTTGGGGTCTGCAAATCTACGTCTGTGCTAACAGTGTGGCTGCTGCTTTCAACAGCAGGCAATGACTTGGGAGGTTCTACCGTATGCCCAACACCAGAAGAGCATGGTTTTCGAGCATCAGTCACGAAGACCATCCTTCCAAATAGCTTCAGGCAAGTTGCTTGCACTTCCATTTGAGAACCTTCTTTAGGAGTTTCATCTTTTGAACTCAAATCTACTTCCTGGAAACAGGGGTTACAAAACAAAACATTAGAACAGTTTCATGCTTTCTATAGTCAAAGATACAGTTGACGGATGAGGAAGTACCATCTGGGATTTATCTTCAGTAACTAAACAAGTTGATGCTGGTCCAGGTGATGTAGATCTATTCTCATCTTGAACTGATGGTGTAGGTGACTGGCATCCATTCTCCTGTTCGGTAGATAACGTTCCAACTGGATCTGATCTAGCTGCAGACAACATTGGAGATGTGCAACCATGTGTTGGATTCGAGACTGTTGATCCTATAGTATCTGATCCTACTGCAGATAAAACTGACACTGGTGAACTGTTTTCTTGTTCAAAAACTGATGGAACTGGCAGTGAAGACCATTCTGGCTGCTCCATAACAGGGAGTCCCTTGCTGGGTGAGTTGCCCAATTTACGAGGATATGGGTGCAATGGCTTTCTTTTTGGTCGAGGAGGGGGGATCTCAATAGCCTTCACAGTGCCTGGCTCGCGAAACACCTACACCATAAGACAACAATGAGGACCAACATAGACAAATATTGAGCAGTACAAACCATGCAGCAATGTTCTTGGTGCTCAGCTTCATGAATGATTCACTTACTTTATAGATCAAGTAAGACCATCCATGAACATATAATGGTAGAAAAATAGTTTCTGGAGGAAGGGCAGTACACCTTTGAGAAAAACTTCTGAGCATGGCTTCGAATCTGAACCGCAGTCTTGGTGCCTATGTGCTCTGCACGTAGTTTCTAAGTCAGCAGAGAGGAAGGCGCATAACACCCAATTAATAAAAACATAATTATGAAAGAGTACCCTCAATTCGACGCCAAGCACGACCATACAGTTGTAAAGCCTCAAGAAACTTTTCATGTTCTTCTTCTGTCCATCTTTCCCGCTGTTTTGTTATTGTGTAAGGTTTCCTTACCTAATAAGGGAGATCGTGAGATATGGTATAGGAGAAAATAAAACAAAGCATGACTGAAAAAATTAAGATTGTCAAAGTGTCCATATGTTGATGAAAGAAAGATACTTTGATTGCATGTTCATCTCCTGATGAGCCAGATTCTTTTAGTTGATGGCCAATTGCAGATGTAGTTCTGATATCCATGCACATCCTCCTATCAGGAATGTGGATAGGATTCAGACTAGGTCTTCCACTTTTATCCTGATATAAAAAACAGAACTTAAGGGTCACTTTAGCTTTCTTTCCTCAAACGCATCTGTCATCATTCAGGATCAAACCAAAGAAAAGATATTTATGACTTAGCATCATCTTGTTCATTTTCACAAATACCATTAATTATGAAGTACTATGTTACATACAAGGATGTAAGCATGACAACTTAAAAGGAAAAAAGTACATCAGAATGGTTGTTTATTCTTTCAGAGAAAATTAGCAGTCAAAACTTAAGAAAATCCTAATAATAGATACGACATGACTGAAAAAATGCACCAATTTTTCATTTAACAGGGATTACTATTAATTGGGTTTTCAATCAAGAAAATTGATAATGCATGGAACAGTGCTAATATTTAATAATTAGTTCCACCAGAGTGAAACAAAGGCAGAATAAATACTTTTTGAAAACAAAGTTATTTACTCGTTTTGAACTTTATCCAAATCTCTAAATATGCACTCGACCATTCATATAAAGCAGGATATAAGGCTTTGCAACTCCAATGGAACTAAGTGAGAAAATTATGGTTACCAAATTGCAAAAGTTTGGGCTTAGGTGTATTTCTTTAAGCCATTCAATGTATTCTAATTACCGATTTTCTTGTAAAATTTTGAGTTGATTAAATCTCCCAATAATTTAGTTTTGAAAGTTTTGATAGAAAACAAGAGAAGATAGAAAAGAAAGAAAAGCATGATTAAATATTCAAAATTACCCAGTGAAATCCTTCAGGACCATGATCATCACCAAAGCATCAAGTTGTAAATAAATTAAACTTACACAGAAAAAAATCATAATTTTTCTCACGCCAAAACAACCAGAACCAGAGCAAGAAAAGAAAAAGGAAAACATGTGAAACAGAAAGCAGCGATGTATACCTGCACATCCATTGCTGCAGAAGCTCTTGACTCCCTGAGCTTAAGGGTCGTCCAATCCACACTTGGAGGAAAAAAAAAATCACTTTTCCCTTTCCCTTTCCTGTGAATTTATTGCCCCTTTCTAGTCCCCTGGTCCAGAACTACCAGGCCCAATAAAAGTTCTCACCTTTCCACCTCAATCTCCCCTCTCTTCCTACTCCCACAACGCTGGAATTTAAACCTAGAGTAACATTCCGATCCCTCCTCGATCCCTCCAAGCCAGATTACTCGGATCCAATCCTCTACTCATCTTTTCTTCAAACGCTCAAGAAAGCCGCCACCACCGCCACCACTATCCAAGAGTACTAGAACGAAATAGGAAAGAAAATCGAGCAAAAAAGAGAAAACCTGTCACTCTTAATCCGATCTACAAGGATAAAATCAACATAAACCCCCTTTGGCACAGCAATAAGCCCTAAATTTTACCCATCCCAGAAAAATCACGAATTCCATTCCATTTCCAAACTCTACTGTACCCCATCCAAATCCTTACACTTAAACCACCACAGAAGATAAAGTTTGATTCAAAGCTCGATTTCCAATCCCAAAAAACTAGCTAAAGGAACGAATTACAGATCCCTTCCATGCTCCAACCTTCAAGAATCACCATCAATCCGAGCTCTAATCGCTCAAGAAAACAAAACATAGAGACCAAACCCCCAAGAATCAAAGAAAAGACTCGGATCTCCGCCAAGAACCAACCGAAGACAAGCGAAACACCTCCCGCCGATCAAACCGCCGTCGCCGGGAGATCGAATCCGAGCCAAAGACCCGACGTCCGAACACCTATCCAAAGCTCGCCAGAGGATCAAAGGAGAGAGAGAGAGAGAGAGAGAGTAAAAGAGAGGAGAACAATGGGAAAAATTTTGGGGCCAAGAGGAGGAGAAGAGGAGGCGAGGGAGGCGGATCCACGTCAGCACGGGACGGGGCTGTCCTTTTTCCCTGGAAAATTCCAGAAATCGGTCGCATCTTGTGGCTGACGATTCACGAGGCTCTTTACGCGTGGCGCCTCCTGTCATCACGCCATCCACTTTTTAATTACCGTTTTTATTTATTTCTTTATTTTTGTGGGAGACATTGATCAAAAGACCGGATAATTATCCCCCTTTTTCTCATTTAACAAGAAAATACCAAATTTAGGAAAATGACCGGATGAGCTTTGTCGTCTGGCTCCGGAGGCTTAAAAGACTTGTAATAAAATTACTCTTTTTCCTAATTTCATATATATGTATGCTCATTTTCAGCCTAATCAAATTTGTATGGTGTTAAATCTTTTTAATCTAAAACTGAAAATGTAGACATTTTATTCACATTTGAAAAGCTACAGGTAGAACTATATAATATGATATTAGATTTTTTTTTATAAAAAATATCATAAAAAAATTAAAAAATATAATTTTTTTAAAAAAATAAATCAAAATATTTAGATAATAAATTATAATTATTAAAAATTTAAATTATTTAAAAAATTAAAATAATTTTTTAAATTTATAATAAATATTAAAATTTATTTTGATACATTTTAGGAGCTTCACATGTATATTTATTGAAGTTAAAAATAGTAAAATATCTATAACCACCAAAATTTAAATAAATTTATGGATGAAACATAAAAATATATAAATATCTAAATTTAATATTTATAAAAATATTTATATATAATTGTGGAAGAAGGATGCAACACGTAATATTTTTATTTATTTTATTTAATTAATTACATAATAAGGGGCAAATGAGGAATAATAATAGAAAAATAAAATCTCTAAAAATATCTTGAGCCTCTAAAAAAAGGTACACTTGGGGCATAAACCGGCCAAGGGATGTGGATCAAAAAGGGGCAGCGGCAGGTGAGCTTTACCTGCGCTTTTTCGCCAGGTCAGCTCCACTGACCGCCCCACCCACATTCCATCGCAATGGCCACGCGTCGCCCTTTCTTGCAAGAGAGAAAAGGGTATCGGAAATTATTAAATTAATCAATGCAAGAGGAGCCCATATGGGCTTTTCTCCACCACTAGAGTCGGTGCCTCCTTTATTACAATGTTCCGAAAATTCCTCGACCGCATGGTTAAGAGTAAGTCTTTTTGGTGGGCCCCGCTTCTAGTCAGATCGATTTGATTGAATATTCGAGAACGGCGAATTTGGTAACCAGGTTCCGAGACCGTGGGGACCAAAGAGCATCACGAAGGAGGACCATTGGATGAGGATTGAACGGATAATATTTTTGATTAAGAAATTTGGTTCCATTACAAGACGAGTGTACTGCAGGTTGTTTAAGAATGAATGGACGGCTGTGATCTGCTGCAATATTATTCGGTAATCGGCTGGAAGTAGTTTGGCGCCGACGATCGTAATCACCGCAACTCTAAAACTCGACACGTGTCTTTTTTTTGAACAAAAATTTCATCCGTGGAGGATTCCGGAACTCGGTGGCTCAATTCAACCGTACAGCGACAACGACAAGGGGAAGCCGGTAACCATACGTTTCTAGCAAGTCTTAGGACTCCAGAAACCTAGACGCTTATTTTTAATTTTAGCCGTGACAGGTGAAGCAAGGCATTTCTTTCAGATTTATTGGTAGATAAAAATTAAAAAATTTTTTTACTCATCATGAATGATGAATGTGAGTCCGGACGAAAAGAGAAAAATGATAAGATACTATAACTTTTTTTACTTAAATTCGCATACGAGCTGATCATCATTACTCATGAGTGAACAAAATATTTTTCAAAAAATTATTTATAAAAAAAAAGGATGGATAATAATTTTTTTTGTTGCGATCAACCTATTTGTCCATGCAAAAATTTACCCACAGCTTGAAGGAACGAAGGATTTTGCAAAGCATCCATGCACGGATGAAACACGAGAGTTTCATCAGTTGATCCCACACTATTTTGAAGAACGAGTGGATTTTTTTTCCTTCTGTGCAAGGAGTCTAGAGATTTGTATGTCATCCTTTTAGGTTGAGATGGATCTTGAGAGCACCGGATGCTTTTAGTCAAAAGAGCATTTGATGAGAAGGTAGGATATGGTTTGAAATCTCGCTCTGCGCAAGGACATCCAACATTGACTGTCCAATTTGTTTTTGCAAGAACATCCCTTGTGTGAAGCTCTCAAGTAATAGGGACGTAGATAGTGGGCGATGGAAAGGAATGAGATGTATAATAGCACATACAATAATAATAATATATAATTAAATTATAATTTTAATAATATGAATAGAATATGGACGGTGTTTGAATAGATTGATCATACAAGAAATATGGTATGTACATTAGATCAGTCTTTGGTCAAGGCATAGCATTGCATTTGGCCTATCACGAGTTGAAATATGGTTGTAATTAGTTCAATATCGAAAAAACAAATATAAAGCATAGAAATGTGGAGCATGTGATTTAGTTGGTTATATGTGAAATATAGCATACCAGCCATAACTAAAATATTTTAGCCCATCACGGGCTGAAGCATGATTTTGACTAATCTAGTATCAAAATCAAGTAAAGATGATAAATTTAGTCTAATTGAATGGTATCTGGATATTAGCCATAGGTTGAGATGTCGTTGCCAGCCAGTGGTGAAAACGTGGTGTGTATTTCGCCTACCATGGGCTGGATCGTGAGTGGATCTAGTTCAATATCGAAATATTAATGTTATTTGAATCAAAACTGTGTTAATCAATTAATGATAAATAATCTTATTGAATTACTATTGAATAGAATTGTTGATTGATGATATATGATATATTTAATAAATTTATATATGTTGATATTATTCAACTATTAAATTGATAATGTATAAATCTTATTATTTTTCTATCAATTATATATATTTGTTATAAGATGTTCATATTTATACTGGAATGAGTTTGGGGAATTTTACTGGGCTGTTAAGCTAACAATCTTTTTTTTCAGAGTTGCAATACTTATAGTTTTGGATGGGTTTGATCTGGAATTCAAGCAACGAAGTGATTTTATAGACCTTACATGATCTCTAGAGCTTCGCTTTAGGATTCCTACAATTGTATCACATGATCGACTCAGATGTTGGGTTCGAGTAATGACTGCATGAAAAGTGGTTAAATTTGCCATCCATTGGTGCTGAGACTATTTGGTCGGAACTTGAAAGTGATTTCCAATGTGATTATCACTTGTTTTAGGGGAGGGGGAGCATTGCTCAACTGACACCAAAGTTTCGCAAGAGAATATTATGTGGGTGGAAGGTTTCCACCACTGAAGTGAAAGTACTACTGGTGCTGTGGACTGGATAGCAGGGCCAGAAGCTACATCTTCCAAGGCCACATACTACATCCAAGATCTTCCTACAGTGTTATTCGATAAAGTAATGACTGCAGCTATTGCATTTGCATTAAAGCTCTGGCATGTGGTCTATTAACCCCTTCTTCATACCAAAAAAAAGGGAGCAAAAGACTGCTCTTTTGGGCAAAGCAAGTCCAACACTGCTTCTGAAGTTGTAATTGTTATAAGGTTTAATAAGCAATGGCATTGGTGTTAGGGATTAAGTAGAAATATTACATGAATTTTGTTGACACCTTATCTGAAGCCACGAAATATGTGTGCTTTGCTTGTTCTACAATGCTTTTAAAATGCTGATGCCTATGAATTTCAGAAAAGTGAAAGCTAGACTTGACCGTAAGCCTCTATAATGGTCATTCAACTATGCAACACAACAGTCTGCATCATTTATTGTATGTCTGTACCATATATGTTGACTAGAATATGCACCACCAGCTGCTCTTGCCTTTTATTTCCATGATCATGCAAAAGAATGCAATAAGTGCAGTGCCAATATCCCTGCCAGCAGTAACAGTAAAGATAGGATAATTATGAAGCCACTGCAGGAGATGCTGTAGCCATTGCTTCCAATTTCTCAACCACCTCATTTAAATGGCACATCAACAAAGGATTGCAGTCATGGTTGGCATAATTCAGTGTTCTTTCTTGTTAACTTTATGAAGGCCTTTGACTTCCTCTGTTGTTCAAAGAGACAACTTTGTCATCTGCTGCTATTCAATGAAGGAGTTGATGAGCTGTGGGATGTTAGAGATTGCCGTATTTGTAAATCTTCTGGGAACCTCTCATTTCATTTGTAATTAACGTGATACTAAACACGGCTAGCACAAGTGTTAATTTTTGTTTTGAAGCTTTATTTTTTTAGCGAAGTTTCTTTTTAATTTGAGGATGATAAAATGCCATCGATGCTTGGCACTGCTCTCATTTTCAGTTTTTGTTCTCAAAAAGCTCGAGAAGAAAAATGTAGTAGACTGCAACCTGTTTGATGAAACCCTTTTGCATTTTCACATTATTTAGCAAAAATTTTCCAGGACTTTGGAAGTAAAAATGCTTTCAAAAATAAGTCCAATAGAATCACGGAATAATGTCGAGCTTTCTATGGAATTTAACTAAGTTATAGAGAAACAGAAATACAATATGTCAATGGTGGCAAATAGGTCCTAAGTTACTGGGAAATAATCCAGAATCTTTCCACACTGTAGGAGAAACTGTGAGTGCACCAAGAAGAGCGTACTTCTTTCGGTTTGAGTGCTGAAGGCTAGATCTAGGCAATGAAGGGGTTTAGGAGAAATGGATGTAAAATTTGTCATTTAATGTTATACCTTCTTATTAAAAAATTTAAAATTATACCTTAACGAAACTTAATCCCGCAATTATAATGAACCAGTCTCCTCCTGTCCTATGCCGGGACTGGTTGAATTTTTCACAACAGCGAATCAGGAAATGTTTTTAAAAAAATAATTGATGTAAAATACAGGAACTAAGTCATTTTCTTCCTGCAATTAAATTAAATTACTCCTGTCATACCATGTGCCAAGACTAGTTCATTTCAGGGAAAGGTACAATTTGACTACTTTAGATATGATTATGCCGGTCTTTGTATGTTTGGTTACTCATTTTTCCTGGCCTGGATGATGCTTAATGGCCGAGCTGAATGTATATGCATGCCAATATTCCTTTTCTAAGTTGGATTTCTGAATGAATATGTTTGATTATACCTTGTGTTGGGGATAAATCCCGCTCCTGCCGAAGCCCGGCCCGACGCTCAGCCCAATGTAACCAGTAGAGGCCGAACTCCCCTGCATCAAGGTCCGGGCCGAACTGCCTCTAGGCCGAACTCTCCTGCACCAAGGTCCGGGCCGAACTGCCTAGAGGCCGAACTCCCCTGCGCCAAGGTCCGGGCCAAACCGCCTAGAGGACGAACTCCCACCGCCAGCCGAACTTCCTGAGGGCCGAGCTCCTTGGACTCCAAGCGGCTGGACTTCTTCGGGAGACGGACTCCTCCCAGACGCCCGTTCGGCCATCCGGGCTCCCCCCAGGTTTCCCCTTCGGCCGAACTCCTTCGGGCCGACTCCAAGCGGCCGAGCTTCAATGAAGTCCTCTCAGCGGCCGAACTCCTTCGGGCCGACTCCAAGCGGCCGAGCTTCAATGAAGTCCTCTCAGCGGCCGAACTCCTTCGGGCCGACTCCAAGCGGCCGAGCTTCGATGAAGTCGTCTCAGCGGCCGAACTCCTCAGCAGTCGTCACTTAGGAGCCCGAACTCCTCAGCAGTCGTCACTGGGCCGAACTCCTCAGCGGTCGCCCTCATCAAACTTCGGCCGACCGAGCTCCTACCGAACTCTCAAGTGTCCAAGCCTCAGCCCAAGCCCAACAGCCGGCCGAACCCCAGACGGCCGAGCTTCGGCTTCTCAGCAGCCGAACTCTTCTGCGGACGAGCCTTAGCTGCATACCTCTTGCCAGACGCCTATGGGAGCCGAACTCCCTCCTATCTTCCTCTTCAGGAGCCCGAACTCCTCCGAAATGGGCACACGACGAAGGCCTTCAACCCTTCATTCGGCAAGCTCTGCAACCATCACCATCAGTCAGTCCGCCGCACCATCGGTCAGTCCGCCGCGGGCGATAGCGACCCACTGCCAGGCGGCGATGGCTGTCACCCTCAATCCGCCGCACACGGCACCAGTGGGACTGACTCCGCCGAACCTCGAGCGGCCCGCCAGCACGCGGCTGCAGTTGTCACCATCAAGCTCCACTATATAAAGGACCCTCCCGACACGCTAAGGCTAAGCTCTCTGAACTCTCGACTCTCTAAGCTCTCCTCCACATCTCTAAGCTCCGGAACTCATTCCGAGCACTCCATTACTGTTGGTCGGAAACTAACTTGACCGTCGGAGGGTCCTGCCGGAGCCACCACCCCACCGGTTCCGGACGGGACTTCGTTTTGCAGGTCCCCGGCGGCGCCCAGCGGCCTCGATTGCGGCGACCTCCGGCGGCGACGGATTTCTGCACCAACAGATTGGCGCTAGAAGGAAGGGCCTGAACCTTCGAGGTTCCCTTGTTCTTAAAGGAGTGCTCGGCGACGATTTTCCGCCCCTGCTCCGGATCTCTCTTCTCCCTCTTCAGAATTCCTTCTCTGGAAAGAGGAAATGCCCCCCAGAAGGGCTTCGACGCGGCGCTCGACGGCTTCCGCGGCTCGATCCCCTCCGAGTCCGTCTGTCCCTGCTCCGGCCCCGGTGACTCAGCCCCCGTCTATAGCCGCAGTGGATACGGAGCAGTTCAACCAGCTCATCCAGCACGTTCGCGGTCTCACGGAGGCGGTGCAGGCGGTGCTGCACCAACAAGTCCCAGTGCCAGCCCGACCGGCGCGGGACTCTCCGAAGTCGGATGATCCAGTCCAAGAGCGACCGGCCTGGGCAGCCCGACCTCCGATACCCGGATTGGAGAGGCGGAGGAGGGAGAGCCCTTGTTCGGATCATGGATCGACCAAGGGTGAAGCCTCGCGCCCATCTCACCAGAAAGCCTTGGAGATCAGAGACCGTGAGGACCTGCTGGGCCAAAGGCTCTTGGAAATGAACCGGCGAATTGAAGAACTTCGTCCCCCCTCGCGTGGTGATGACGTTTGTGCAGACCCTCCTTTCTCGCAGAAAATCATGCAAGGAACCGGTCCCGCCGAACTTTAAGCTCCCACAGTTCGAGAGCTACGACGGGACCACCGACCCGGTCGACCACTTGGAAGCCTTCCGGAACGACGATGCTGCTCCACGGCGCGTCGGACGCCATATTTTGCCGGGCCTTTCCCTTCTACCCTAAAGGGAGCGGCCAGGAATTGGTACTCGGCGCTTAAGCCGAGAACCATCTTATCGTTTGACCAGATGAGTCAACAGTTCGCAGCCCACTTCATCAGTAGTAGGCGACCACGCCGAGGTTCGGATTCTTTGATGGCCATCAGGCAGAAGGAGGGGGAACCCATCCGGGCCTACGTCACCCGGTTTAACGCTGCGCGGCATTGAGAAGTCCGAAACCTGGACCAATCAGTCGCCATGGCCGCCCTCAAAGGGCGGCCTTCAGAAAAAGAACGACTTGTTGTTCTCCCTGGAAAAAAGGTATCCCAGGGACTTCGCCGATCTGCTAGCTCGGGCCGAGAGATACGCCCGCGCGGAAGAAGCCTTCAAGCTGAGGGACGAAGAAATCTTAAGGGAGCGGCGGACAGGCGATAGGGAGCCGAATGAAGTTCGGCCGCGCTCACGGACTCCCTCCGGTAGCAGGCGGCCCGAACTCCCGAACTCGCCCTCGAGCTTGCAGAGAAGCGCGAAGAAGCCCACCTCCCAAAGGATTTCGCGACTATGTCCTCCTCAATGCTCCCCGAGCACAGATCCTCACCGAAGTTAAGAACCAACTCCCCAGACCAGAAGGGTTACGGTCTCCCCCAAACAAGCGTGACCGAAGTAAGTACTGCCTCTACCATCGCGACCACGGCCATGACACTGAGGAATACATCCAGCTCCAAGATGAAATCGAGGAACTCATCAGGAAGGGGCGGCTGGGTAAATTCATTCGACGCCAGTCTAAAGATCGGTGCAGAACGCTGCCGTAACGAGAAACAACAAAGTCGGCCGCCTCACAACGTCGTCAACATCACTCCAGGATCCAGCGTCGGAGCCAACAGAAGCACGCTTCAACGCAAGGAAGCTCGAATGAAATAGGAAAGGTCGTCCGCGCGGAGAAGCGCGGAGGAACGATGCTACTACCACGACCCTGGATCACAGAAAATTCGGAAAAAATTGCCAGTAACTTCCTTTCAATAAAGTCCTTCCCTTTCCCTTTCAACGGTGTATTATTTTTGGGCTGGAAAAGAAGCAGTCAATAGTCGCCGTGTTAGGAACAGGAGGAGAACCTCGTCCTAATGCGAGCGGCAACCTCGGCCAGAGATAAGATCTCTCCCGAGGGCAAAGTTCGGCCAGAGATAAGATCTCTCCCGAACAACAAGTTCGGCCAGAGATAAGATCTCTCCCGAACAACAAGGTCGGCCAGAGATAAGATCTCTCCCGAACCGCAACCTCGGCCAGAGATAAGATCTCTCCCGAGGGCCAAGTTCGGCCAGAGATAAGATCTCTCCCGAACAACAAGGTCGGTCAGAGATAAGATCTCTCCCGAACCGCAACCTCGGCCAGAGATAAGATCTCTCCCGAGGGCAAAGTTCGGCCAGAGATAAGATCTCTCCCGAACAACAAGTTCGGCCAGAGATAAGA
Organism: Cocos nucifera; assembly: GCA_006176705.1. Lineage (NCBI taxonomy): Eukaryota > Viridiplantae > Streptophyta > Magnoliopsida > Arecales > Arecaceae > Cocos > Cocos nucifera. Next base: position 2,260,598 of record QRFJ01000111.1, on the reverse strand, counting down.
TCTCTCCCGAACCGCAACCTCGGCCAGAGATAAGATCTCTCCCGAGGGCAAAGTTCGGCCAGAGATAAGATCTCTCCCGAACAACAAGGTCGGCCAGAGATAAGATCTCTCCCGAAACCGCAACCTCGGCCAGAGATAAGATCTCTCCCGAGCAAAGTTCGGCAGAGATAAGATCTCTTCCGAACAAGGCCAGAGATAAGATCTCTCCCGAACAACGAAGTTCGGCCAGAGATAAGATCTCTCCCGAACAACAAGGTCGGCCAGAGATAAGATCTCTCTCGACGAAGGCCGCAACGTCTCGTTCGCCAGAGATAAGATCTCCCGAAGGCAGAAAGCCGGCCAATAAGATCTCCCCGGAGAATAAGATCTCGCAAGCTCTCCGCGGGCCAGAAATAGATTCTCAACTTTCGGCCAGAGATAAGATCTCTCCCGAATAACGTCCGCAGAGATAAGATCTCTCCGGAACAACAGGTCGGCCAGAGATAAGATCTCTTCGAACCGCAACGTCGGCCAGAGATAAGATCTCTCCCGAAACAACGAGTTCAGCCAGAGATAAGATCTCTCCCGAGCGACCGGAACAATCTCGGTTAGGAACAGGAGGAGAACCTCGTCCTAACGCGGGCACCAACCTCGGCCGCCGGAGATAAGATCTCCCCCGAGGAAAGCTCGGCTGCGGGAGATAAGATCTCCCCCGAGCGCGCACTTCACTTCGGCTGCAGGAGGTAAGATCTCCCCCGAGGAAAGCTCGGCTGCAGGAGATAAGATCTCCCCGAGCGCGCACTTCACTTCGGCTGCAGGAGATAAGATCTCCCCCAAGCGCGCACTTCGGCTCAGGAGCTCCCCTCGGCTGCAGGAGATAAGATCTCCCCGAGCGCGCACTTCACTTCCTGCAGGAGGTAAGATCTCCCCGAGGGAAAGCTCGGCTGCAGGAGATAAGATCTCCCCCGAGCGCGCACTTCACTTCGGCTGCAGGAGATAAGATCTCTCCGAGGGAAGCTCGGCCGTAGGAGATAAGATCTCCCCCGAGCGCGCACTTCAATCTCGGCTGCAAGATAGGAGGTCTCCCTCGAGTCGACTTCAACTGATGAAGATAATGTCGCCCCCGAGGAGCTCAAATCCGACCTCGACCGTAGGAGGCGAGATTTACTTCGGCTTCAACATCAGCTTCATCGACTTTAGCTGGAAACGAGTTCCATTTCAACTCCAAACATCGACTGAAGATAAGGTCTCCCCCAAGCCTCAGCCTCAACTTCAGCGTCAATATTGGCTGGAGACGAGACCTCCCCCGAGCTTCAGCTGCAACAAATGCGGAGCCTGGAAGAAGACTTCGGCAGTCGCCTGTTTTGGTACTCCCTTCCTTCAATTTTTGAACTCGGGAGTGGGGGGGGCTACTGTTGGGGATAAATCCCGCTCCTGCCGAAGCCCGGCCCGACGCTCAGCCCAATGTAACCAGTAGAGGCCGAACTCCCCTGCACCAAGGTCCGGGCCGAACTGCCTCTAGGCCGAACTCTCCTGCATCAAGGTCCGGGCCGAACTGCCTAGAGGCCGAACTCCCCTGCGCCAAGGTCCGGGCCAAACCGCCTAGAGGACGAACTCCCACCGCCAGCCGAACTTCCTGAGGGCCGAGCTCCTTGGACTCCAAGCGGCTGGACTTCTTCGGGAGACGGACTCCTCCCAGACGCCCGTTCGGCCATCCGGGCTCCCCCCAGGTTTCCCCTTCGGCCGAACTCCTTCGGGCCGACTCCAAGCGGCCGAGCTTCAATGAAGTCCTCTCAGCGGCCGAACTCCTTCGGGCCGACTCCAAGCGGCCGAGCTTCAATGAAGTCCTCTCAGCGGCCGAACTCCTTCGAGCCGACTCCAAGCGGCCGAGCTTCAATGAAGTCCTCTCAGCGACCGAACTCCTTCGGGCCGACTCCAAGCGGACCGAGCTTCGATGAAGTCGTCTCAGCGGCCGAACTCCTCAGCAGTCGTCACTTAGGAGCCCGAACTCCTCAGCAGTCGTCACTGGGCCGAACTCCTCAGCGGTCGCCCTCATCAAACTTCGGCCGACCGAGCTCCTACCGAACTCTCAAGTGTCCAAGCCTCAGCCAGCCCACAGCTGGCCGAACCCCAGCCGGCCGAAGCTTCAGACGGCCGAGCTTCGGCTTCTCAGCAGCCGAACTCTTCTGCGGACGAGCCTTAGCTGCATACCTCTTGCCAGACGCCTATATGGGAGCCGAACTCCCTCCTATCTTCCTCTTCAGGAGCCCGAACTCCTCCGAAATGGGCACACGACGAAGGCCTTCAACCCTTCATTCGGCAAGCTCTGCAACCATCACCATCAGTCAGTCCGCCGCACACCATCGGTCAGTCCGCCGCGGGCGATAGCGACCCACTGCCAGGCGGCGATGGCTGTCATCCTCAATCCGCCGCACACGGCACCAGTGGGACTGACTCCGCCGAACCTCGAGCGGCCCGTCAGCACGCGGCTGCAGTTGTCACCATCAAGCTCCACTATATAAAGGACCCTCCCGACACGCTAAGGCTGAGCTCTCTGAACTCTCGACTCCCTAAGCTCTCCCCCACATCTCTAAGCTCCGGAATTTATTCCGAGCACTTCCTTACTGTTGGACGAAAACTAACTTGACCGTCGGAGGGTCCTGCCGGAGCCACCACCCCACCGGTTCCGGACGGGACTTCATTTTGCAGGTCCCCGGCGGCGCCCAGCGGCCTTGATTGCGGCGACCTCCGGCGGCGACGGATTTCTGCACCAACACCTTGTTTATTTTTTCTTTTGTTTTTAATTCATAAAATCCTTCTTATAAGTGAATTGTTTTATTTTTTGCTAGAATTTTCTTTTTCATACACTTGCTATAGCTTTGACTTCATCCAGGATTAAATGTTACACAGTGTTGCAAATAACACTATTTGTTAGTTGTGCGTGTATTCTTTTTTTTTATCTCAAGACTAGTTCACCGCTGTCCTTATTTTCGCTATTCTTTTGGAAAGTGTTCTTTTTTCTATTTAGTGGTGAAACAAATGAATAGATCACTATAAGAGTGCTCTGATAGCTGTGAGTAATTATGTGAATCCTATGTTTTGTTCTGTACTTTGTGCTGATTCTGAACTACGTATATTTTTTTTTCAGTGATAATTCTAGACTATGTATTTGCTCTGACTGATTTGCTTGCATATTTATTACCATATTACTTGTCACCAATCGTTCTATAAGTTTGTGAGGCCCCCAATACACCAAAGTATTAAGAACTGATTGGTTGTGGTCTTGACTTATTTGCTTCTTTTAGAGCTATTCATCCAGTCTTGTGTTGTAGCATTTACAAATAACGTGCATGACAAAATCTTGGATTTTCTTTCTATTTTTTAGGTTTCAGGGTAGTTCCTTCCTTTTTTTTTTTTTTTTTTTTGATGTAACGTTTCAGGGTAGTTCCTATCTGACGCAAAATTGTTAACAGTCGGGAATTTTTGCAGCCAGAGACAAAACACCAATTCAGGAAATAGCTTCAGCAATTATGACAAGTCAAGAACATAAGTGTAGAAGAGGACAAGAATTAACGGGCTTATCGAAGAAAATCGAAAGATTTTCTTTTAAAAAAAGAACAAATAATTTTCCCCAATTTTCTATCAAATTCATTTTTCTTTTTTTATGAATTAATAAAATTTTTCACCCTGGTTTTGTTGTGGACCGGACTCTGGCCTCAAATGCAAATGCTTTGGAGTACGCAACTACTACTGTTTTAGATAAATTTACAAACTAGAACAAAATATTGATTTTACTTGTGTAAGGAAAATCTATAATTGCTTTTTAAATTTATAAAAAAAAAAATCGAGGACATGAAAAACACCAGATTTGCTGCATTACTATGGTTGGACTCAGAAGAGCAAAGTTTATATCTGTCACATGTACAGCATTTTTAAATACATGATATCTTTGTATTGCGAAATAACAAATCTTACAAGCTGGTTCAACTGGACTGAAGGACTTTGTGCCCACGATGGAGCTGCATGCAGGTTGTTGAAGGGTTCCATTTGCCACCTCCATTCCTAACACTGAGAATACCTGGTGTTGAAGGTGATTCAAGTATGGTCGTAGTGGAATGCTACTGTGATCGATCATTGTTTAACTGACAACAATGCTAAGAGATAACATATTTGTATAGAAGATTTCTAACACTTGACAGGGAAACTAACGGTCAAGCAGACTGATGGCAGAACTGGCAGGTAGATCTCCCAAGTCTATATACCGGATTCAGGATTTTCCATGCAGAGTAATTCAAACTTGTTAAAGTTGCAGCTGTTGCATCTGTACTAGAGCTCTGAATGGGACAATGACCCCATTTTTTATTACAAAATATGGAAAAATATTTAGATAAATCATTGCCTATTCGGGTAAAGTGACAACGCTACTAATGTAATCTTATAGGAAGTGAATCATATGCAAATATATCGTGGTTATATGTATATGATTAAGAGTTGCAACGACTCGTAAGGTTTAAGATGATGAGCAATGATATGGGTATATAGGCATTACACAATGTATGCGGCCTAAATATTGAAAAAGTGCTAACGTTATACAAGAATCAGAGTGGCGCAGCGGAAGCGTGGTGGGCCCATAACCCACAGGTCCCAGGATCGAAACCTGGCTCTGATACGAGAAAGGCTTCTTGAAATGCTACAATTTTTTTTCTCGGGGGCTCATTTTATTTTATTATTCTCTGCTGTTCAAAGTTCTTTCCCACCTTTTCCTTCTTGTATCAAGGGGGCCGTTCGCAACCAAAGTGCTACAGCTTCTTTCTCCACTTTTTCCCTCGTGCGACAGGGATAAATTCTACACCTTTTCCTTCTTGTATCGAAGGGGCTCTTTTATTCTCTTCTGTTCAAAGTTCTGGTGTTATACAGGAATACCAGAGTTTTTCTTTTTTTTCCCCACCTTTTCCTTCTTGTATCAAAGGGGTCGTTCGCAGTTCTTGTATCATACGGGAATACCAAAGTGCTACAACTTCAGAAATTTTCTTTGAACTTGCCATTTTCGTTGGAATTATCATGTTGCTCAATAGAGCTAGCAGAATTATTTTATTCTCTTTGGAATTATTTTCTTCGGGGGTCACTGCCTGGTGCGAGGGGATTAAGTATGCCGACCCAAAAAAATTAGGTGGTCTGGGAGTAATCATTCTCAAAACTTTCAGTCAAAGCCTTCTAGCCAGGCGTTAGCGGAGTTTTTCCAAAGAACCAGATAAGCCTTGGAATAAACTCCTTAGAAGCCTACACCATAGATGTAAACCTCCCAGCCAAATACATCCTAGTGAAGCTACATTCGCATCAGAGCCATGGAGAAGTGCACTAAAGGTGCTGAGATTCTTCAAGCACAGCAAGGAATCTCCTTTCGGCACAACCATTAGATAGGCGACGGATCCTGATTGCATCGGATTGCTTAGCTATCACCGGTATTGAACTTAGTTGACTTTGGGCCAGATCCTGGTCAACTTGCTAGGGTTTTTGTTTTTTGTTTTTTTGTTTGTTTGTTTTATATATATATATAAAATTAAATTTAAAAAAAAAAGAAAAAGAAAAAGAAAGTGCAATGGGTTAAGACTTTTTTTTTTTTTTTTTATGATGATGGCGACAAGGTATAAGTAGTCATACCGCCACGCCACATTAAGAAGGCAAGCATATTGACGCCAACTCCACGGGAGGTAGGCAGCAATATCTCTGTTTTCGCCTGGTCTACGGTGGTAACGCGAATGCAGCAAAGGTTAGGAGGGTAAGGACTTGAAGAGAGACAAAATTTAACAAGATGAATTGTATTCTAACATTCTTTTGAACCAGGCAAGATTTAATTTACATGGACAGTATCTTCCAGATTAAAGGAATACTTGAGCTTAATTGCTTTAATCTCTCCTAGTTGTTGATGATCGATTCTGTTTGTTTTTTATGTTAACTTATTTGAATTATGATATTTTGTTTAGGTAAAAACGATTAAGATATGAGAATGAGAGGAGAGGACCGAATTGCATCCATGCAGGTGCAGTCTGCTTCCAAGCTGATACAGAAACAATGTGCAATGCAATCGGTATTGTATGAACGTTTTATTTTCTTCTTTCTTAATTCATATAGTCTCAAATGTAATCTTAATCTATTTTTGTTGGGAAGTTCCTTTTTTATGCACTTCTTGTGACTTGTAATTCATCAATAATATAATGGTAAAAGGTTTGTACAAGCATGATTTATTAGTTAGTAGTCTAGTCTGCTAACAAAAGTAAGAATGAGTTATGACCTTGAAACACCTGCTCTGCTTGAGGGAGTTTAGAAGCCAAAACCAGGATCACGGATGTGTTATTACCTCTTGCACTTTCTGTTGAATGGGCAGTGGCATTCATCTACACTTACTGAAATCTCAAATATACATCTCTAGAAAACACCTATAATGTGCCTGCTGATATGTATTGTATTATTGTATCTTTATTTTTAGAACAGTAAAACCTTTATTGGTCAGGGTGCGGCGCCAAATGACCTTAAGGTTGTTTTGTGAATAATCACATACATTGCATGCACTAGGATCTAGTGAAGAAAGCAAAGTCAAAACGCCTAAACTTTGCTTGTTGATGTCTCTACTGTTACTTCATCAAATTTTTTTGAAAAAAATTCACCAAAAGAAGAAGAAGAAGAAGTCTCCATTGTTACTGTTCGAAGAATATAAATTCATGACTATAGTAGATATTTGCCACCTCCACTGGTTTCTCAGTTACTATAGGAACTGTGATGCTTCAAACAAGGTTTAAGAGAATATCAGATCTCTGAGTTATTTGTCATGTTCTTGTATACCTATTTGTAATGTGGGAGGAGGTAAAGAGCTAACTGGCTTTTATCATAGAAAGAAGCAAAACTAAATACAGGATATGAAAGATAAAATGAAAGGAAGGTGGGGTAGAGTCAAACAATCAGATCACAGTTTCTATATTAAAACAGAAATAATAAGTCAAAATGCTAAATAGACCCCAATCGGAATCTTCCCTCAGAAAGAAGACTCCAATAGGAATCAAACGAGAAAGCTGCAACTTCTGCTTTAGATAGGATGAGGTCTTCTAGATTAACTGTTATGAACCAGGGGACTAGAGAATTCCGAAGACACTGATGATTGTCAATGTGTTTGTTGGAACAAAAGTGCTGACAACTATGAAATAGACTCAAGACTTCTTTGTAGAGTTGAGTAGATGGTGCTGGATTTCGCTAGGAAGATCCTTTTGTTTCTTTCTTTCCAAACCCCCTGGCACACAGTGGCCGTCAGTTGTTCCCCAACCCTTCTAGTAGGAGCTGTAAATTTTTTAATCTCCAATTCGTCAACAGACTTCTGAGCTTACTAGACCATCATCTGATTTTTAGTTGAACTTTGATAGCATTCCATAGACTATATGTGAAAGGGCATTTAAGTAACAGACGGGAGGGGAGGCCGACTCTAATCTTGCTCTACATCAAGCACTCTTGCTCTTTTTCTTGTACATCAATTGCTATGAAATTTTCAAATTTTTGTTGAAATGGTGCCAATATGATTTGCATTGTAGGAGGAGGCGACCAGTTCAAATATCTCATATAAATTATTTCTACCTTCAACCAGAATCAAACAAAAGCATCTAATGTTCAGCGACTGGATTGCCAACATCTACAAGGCCATCATGCTGGTGCACATGAATAAAATGCGAAAGTTATGTGCGAGGATGGTGCCCCAATAGGTTAGCTTGCCTTATTCACGATTTAATGGGAAATGAATCACTTGATGACCAAAAAATTTGGACTTCTGTCTTCATCGTCATCTCTTACTCATTCTTGGTTTAGAGAGCTTTTTGTTTCTGTCTTGCACTTATGGACAGGAACTGTAGCTGGACTGCATGTTGGATGGACTATGGATTGGAAAGATTCTTGGTACCAAAGGGATTAATCTTGAATTAGACATTTAAGGAATTCCTATATATATATATATTTTTTTTTCAAATTCTATTCTTAATCCGGATTATGCATTTATGCAATTTAGCTTACTAATATGTATATAAGCAGCCTACCATTTATCAGTCGAGGCATATCAAGCTAAAACAGTAAGTTCTAAAATCCAATTGGGTGGTGCATTGACTTCTTTGCTAGCTATAGTTTTCTACATCCAAATTTGGAAGTGCAATATGCATGTCTTCTAATTGCTTGCACAAAGATTGATTCCCCAAGTTGCAATTGGTCATTTGTCTGCTAAACACTTCCATGCATGCAAAGAGATTCAAGGTTGGAAAGGTTCTATTTGCATTATGATGATTAAAGTTTTAAATATTATGGAATGAATGTATCTCAATTTTTCTATAGAATAAAATACTATATTGTTCTATGTTGGCAGTTTCAATCATGTTGATAGATATCTTTCGTCACTCTTTTTTTCTTCTTTTTATTTTTTTCTTTCATTTCTTTCTTTCTTCTTTCATTCATTCCTTTCTTTTCTTTTTTTTTTATCCTATATTTTTTTTAAATTTTTTCTTCTTGCTTTTACTTTTTTATTATATTTATCTTTCCTTTCTATTACTCCTTCTTTTTCTTTCATTTTCTTTTATATCTTTTTTTTTCTCTTTCTCTTTCTTCTTTATTTTTTTTGATCAGATGGCTGTCAGAACCTCAACACCCGACTCAATTTCATTTTCTCACGTAGATGGGACCAAAGGATTGGGATACCTATCATCTTGTAGGACTTAAAATTTTGACCATGACAACAGTCACAACTATTATAAATTTTTTATAACTATTTGATTGAATAAGTAATTGATTCATATAATTCAATTTTAAATAACGCCTACATGATATGATATAAGTTTATTATAAAAGCCTCAATTTTTGAACCTAGTCATCTAACAAACCAAGTTATTATAACTAGAAAGATTCTAGGATCGATCTCACCATACTACCCGATTACATTATAGAAGAGATGTAATGGAGGCACTTAAATGAACCACTTGTCTAGACCTTTTGGCTTGACGGGTCCACCACTCCACCTTAATACCGTGTACTTCATGCCCCTTGGTCATCAGCAGCAGCACGTAGAATTAATTCTCCACCTCAATGATGGGGACAGCCAAGAGACCCATCAGCGCTCCTCTAAACCTTTGGGCCCCAACACGAAACGGACGGTCCCGCTTCGGACATCCACTTTCGAACGTCACTCCTGACCTGCCACGCGTCGTCAGACATCGCGTGCAAACGGCGCCATCTCTTCCCCCCGACCGTCATATCCGCCCGAACATTCCGTTGCCTCTGACGGAAACCGTCAGCCCCTGGCTTTTCTAAATGGCCCCCCCACCTCCCGAGGGTGAGCCGCTATCGCCTTCTCCGCCTCTATTCCCATATTTCTTGTCGCTCGTGCGAAGCCTCTCGATTCATTTTCTTCTCTCTCCTCTTTTTCCTTTCTCTATTCGGTGCTGATCTCGATAGCTAATGGCGGCCGTCGCTGTCGACGAGAAGCTCTCCAAGCTGCGCTCTGCGGTCGCTGGTCTCGATCAGATCAGGTGAAGCGATTCGTGGCTTCGGATTTTTTTTTCCTGCTTCTCGTTCTTGATCCGTTTTTCGTTCTGGAATTCTTCTTTTGGGAAGAAAGATTTCGGATCTGATAGGAGTTGTTGATCGTTTCTTGGCAGTGAAAAAGAGAAATCTGGGTTCATCAATCTCGTCTCTCGCTATTTGAGGTAGATCGGTCCCCAATTTTGAAGCATCTCTTTAGGTTTAGGGGTCCAATCCTTATGATTTTGATGGTTCTTGATGCTTACTTTTGTGATGAGGCCTCGAATTCGGTCTTTTTCTATGGGGATTGAGATTTTTTTTCCTGCTATTGTCGATCTGATGACAGTGGAGAGGCTCAGCAGATCGAGTGGAGTAAGATCCAGACGCCGACTGATGAGGTCGTTGTGCCATATGATTCGCTAGAGCCATATCCGGAAGGTATTATTTTTGAACTTAGGTGGATCTGGGATTCAGAGTGGTCGACAGATTTTGTTTGAATACGAATTCTGTTCTAATTAAATGAAATGCAGATCTTGAGGAAACCAAGAAGCTCCTTGACAAGCTGGTTGTGCTGAAGCTCAATGGAGGTTTGGGTACGACAATGGGTTGTACAGGTCCCAAGTAAGACGATCTAAACATGAGAGCTTCTTTCTTTATCTATCTCTCTTTCTTTTGTGCAGACTTCTGGATTAGTTTGTGAGCAGTTCTTTATTCTGACACTAGTTGGTTCTTGTCGACCGGAATCGCTAGTTTCGGTTTGGTTTGGTTCATTTTTTTTCAAATTCGGTTCAGTTTCGGTTTCAGTTTTAAAAAAACCGATTCAAACTGAACCGACCTGTGGGTATACATACATACATACATAAAAATCATGCATGGATGGATGGATGGATGTTGGGTCGCTTGGATGGATGGATGGATGTTAGGTCACTTAGATCTTGCCCTAACTCCATCAGTTTATTGCCTCTATATTTAGCCCATCTCATAATTCATTTATCATGGATGGATGGATGGATGTCGGGTCACTTATATCTTGCCCTAACTCCATATGTTTATTGCTTCTATATTTAGCCCATCTCATAAATTGCTCATTTATCCTATCTCATAAACTGCCTATTTAGTCCATCCCATAGCTGCTTATTTGACATAAGTCCAAAAGCCCACAAATGATTTTTTTGGTTCGAACTTCCCTAACTCCATCAGTTTATTGCTTCTATATGGAGCCCCATCTCATAAATTGCTCATTTATCCTATCACATAAACTGTCCATTTAGTCCACCCCATAGCTGCTTATTTGACATAAGTCCAAAAGCCCACAATTGAATTTTTTGGTTCAAACTTTTCTCTGTGGTTGGTTCAGTTTCGGTTTTGGTTTTAAAAAACCGACTTAAATATATTTGGTTTGAAAATTAACCTAAACCGACCCGAATTGAATTGTGCACATCCCTACTTGTCATCCAAAGACATTTAAATTATGATTTTTTTTAGTTCTATCATGAAGTTGAGTACAATGTTCAGTGACCTTACTCTGTTATTCAAATATAGATCAGAATATAAGATGCATTCATTTAATTGTTGGCATGTGCTTGGTGTAGCTTTTTGTTTCAAGTATGAGGTGAATAAATATTTTGCTTCATTATGAGAATGTGAATTGAAAATATCATGAGTACATTGATTGTTCAGGTTGTGGTGATATAGTTTTCTTTTTTTTTTAATAGTGTCACATACAACTCATGTTCATTTATGATTCTTGAGCTAAAAGTGAAGCACTTTTAATAAAAAATATCCTGATCCATTGCAGGTCTGTTATTGAAGTCCGTAATGGGTTTACATTTCTTGACCTGATTGTCATTCAAATAGAGGTAAACTTTTGATATATATATATATATATATTGTACTCCTTGTTTTGTATCTTTTGATAGGTGAGTTAAATATCATTCTGTCTACAGTCTCTGAACAAGAAATATGGTTGCAACGTCCCACTTCTTTTAATGAACTCATTCAATACTCATGATGATACATTAAAGGTGAGTGTTCTATGCTTTCTGTTTATTAAATATAAAAATGGACTTGGCAATATTGTGACTGACTAATTATCTGGAAATTCTTATACATAGATTGTGGAGAAATATTCCAACTCAAACATTGACATTCATACCTTCAACCAGGTTCGAGAATCAACAACATTTACTAAATCAGTCTGTATCTTTAAGTCATTGCAGAAAGCATAGTAACTACAGAAATTTTAAGAGGCTTTTTCAATTGCTTTTATAGTTAATACAAATATCGTATTATTTATGCCATTTTGATCTGACCTACATTATGCAGAGCCAATATCCCCGTCTAGTTGTTGAAGATTTCGTGCCTTTGCCATGCAAAGGCCATGCAGGAAAAGATGGCTGGTATGTTATGTTCAACATACTTTTTCCCTACAAGATGATACTACCATGTACTGGTGTAATCCCAATAATAGCCACATGTTGTTTGTGGAAAGATATTTTGATGATGATTAATATGATAGAGGAGTTGGCACAATCCCAGAGGAGTCCAGATACAATTACTTTGAATGCCATCCAATTCAGTGCTTTTTGCTTGTTGTAGACTATATGACAATGAGAGATATTTGCATTTTCTTGTTCACACCATATAATATTGAAAACAATTCTTTATGCTGAACTTTATCAAATTATTTTAATTGTCAAACTTTATGAGCTGCTATTTTGTTTAATCAGTGGAAGTTAAAGAAAATTCTAACGTTTTTTTTCCACATTAATACTTTTTGAAAGAGAGAAGATGCTAGTTGGAAGAGGATGTCATTTTTCTGTTAGCTGTTGGCCTTCATTTTGTCATTTTTCAATATTTTTCCATTAGCATTATTTGACGTTCTAAGTGGCTTGCTCCTAGCAAGTTAGCCTCAAAAAAAGAAACTAGATTTTTATTGTTTGTTTGTTCTTTCTTGCATGCAAATTAGGGCATCAAAGGTTAATCTATTAGCTAAATGTTGGACCATTGTATAAATTATCTGCTGTCCATCCAGTAATCTGATGGCTGGAGATCACAAATTTGATTTTTATCTGTTATTCTTTTTTTTGGTTTTAATATGTTACTTTAGTTTTTCTTTTAAAAAAATTGATGGTTGATACTTTAACAATGTGGTTTATTCATGTCTCACTTCTCATGTATTTTGTGCAATTGTGAAGGTACCCACCAGGTCATGGAGATGTGTTCCCATCCTTGATGAATAGCAGCAAGCTTGATGCATTACTTTCTCGGGTTTGCATCAACAAGCTCATGTTTATAACATGCTCTTGGTTTCCAATGTTCATTAGTTCCATGTTTATAGGAACATCCATCAGTTTCATGTTTAAAGGAACAATTTTTTCTGTTTATAACAATTTTTCTTTAATCATTCCCTCTCTAACTTCTTACAGGGCAAGGAGTATGTTTTCATTGCAAACTCGGACAACTTGGGTGCTATTGTTGACTTAAGTATCCTTTTGTAGCCTCCATTGTTTTGCCCTTCCGTCTCTTCTGCTTTAAATTTGTTTTTAACAAACTTGTTAGAGACAAAAGCTATATAACCTTGACCAACACAAATAGAGATACTAAACCATCTAATCAACCACCAAAATGAATACTGTATGGAGGTATCGCACATACTCTATTTATTTTTCTTAGAAAAGAAAATGATCACTTGAATCACCTAATGCTCAAAGATATTCTGCTTAGGTCACCCCAAAAACTTTGGCTGATGTTAAAGGTGGTACACTGATCTCATATGAAGGAAGAGTTCAGGTACATGGTGTTAAATTTTTTTCAGTAATATGACTTCTTCTTTATACTGCTTTCTAATCATTGATTTCATGATGATGTCATGTTTCATGTAAGTGAACAATAAGAAGCACTTTTGCAACTGTTACAGTTTACTAGCATTCAGTAGCCATTTCTTCTTATCCATGTTTATGATTTTCTTGATAGCGTCAATTAATTGCTGTTTTTTCTTTGAGGGAGGGAGGGAGGGAGGGAGAGAGACCCAGTATTATGTTGACCCTGGTTGAGATACTTGAGAATGCACCAACCAGGAATTTTACCTGGGACCTCTGCTTGTTAGATGGAGGGATGTGACTGCTGGGGCAACACACAGTTCACTGTTGGTTAATGCACTCTTATTATTTGCAATAGCCATTCAACCCTGTTTGTTTATTTAAAATAAAATAATGAAGTGATTCATGTTCTATGTCCTTTTGAAATAAGCTGCAATGTTTACGAATAGTGAATCACTAATAATTAAACTTCACGTTTATACATTAGCTTCAATAGTGTCAAATGAATATATTACTTAACTATGGTGCAAATGAATATATTACTTAACTATGGTGCATGCTTAATTACATGTTGATTTATACGAGAAAATAGATGTCCATAGAAATTAAAAACTTGTTTTCTTCTATGTTTTCTTCCTGGTGCTTTTACTCCTTTCTCTCCAAATATTCTTATCTTGGCAAAGTTCATATGTCAACCATGCCCTAGTTTATGTAGCCACATCCCCACATTATCTTATATAGAAAATTATGGTTTTAAGTTGACTCAAGTCTCTATAAAAATAGTTTGGATTCAAATTATATTGAATTCACTACTCATAGTCTCTTAATAATTGTTCATTATTATTTTGTTAGCTTATCTTCTTCCATCTGACTTTGTGGGCATTCTATTTTGTTTTCCTACAACACTAAATATAACTTCTTTGCATTTTGTTCATCAATTGAATGACTAAGACTTTTGCATTGTTGATTGACCTTGATGATAAATGTCATGAGTTTTTGAAACTCTTCCTGATCTTTGCAATCTTTGTTCAATTACTCTATCCTTAGCTAAATAATATAAGGGAGGGTTTGGAACTCTGCATGAATAGCTACATTTTTTATGAATCCTTTGTTGTTACAAATGTTTGCATTTATTTCATCTGCTTATTTGTTATTCTCCTGATTTCTGAAGTTTATCCACTAGCTTCATAACATATCCAATGTTAGATAACTTACAAGACATTGTTGTTTCATTTTCATGTATACTCTTAAGGTAGTCAATGCCATAAAGTATTGTGTATGCAATGAAATATCTTTAAATCAATTCAAAATAAACAATATTAATCTCCTGCTCTTTGTCTGTTGCTAAGTAATCGTGGTTGTCTTAGTACCTTTTAGTACCTTCTATATGGATCTAACGTACTCCTTGTGCCATTTTTCTCTTGCTCAGCATTTCTAATCTTTTTCAATCCATCATGATTTGCAGCTTCTGGAGATTGCACAAGTTCCTGATGTGCATGTAAGCTTCATGAGATGCTACCATTCAACCATGTCAATTTTAATATAAGGCCAAAAGATTACTTCCCCTCCATTAAATGCATCATTTGCCTTGAAGTCTAATAGGGATTATGTATGAGAGATGATTCTTTCTTTTTTCTTTGATCCAGGTGAATGAATTCAAATCAATTGAAAAATTCAAGATTTTCAATACAAATAACCTGTAAGTGAAAGTTATGTATATTATATTAAAATGAATAGTAAACTTTATTTCTAATAGTGCTACATGTCAGATGGGTGAACTTGAAGGCCATTAAGCGGCTTGTTGAAGCTGATGCACTTAAAATGGAGATAATTCCAAACCCTAAGGTAATCACCCTTCTTAATTGAACCTATGATTCCCACGCCTCATCTATATAATTTTTCTGGAACATTATATATGTAGTATAATAATGCTAATGAAGTTATTATTTTCAGGAAGTGGATGGTGTGAAAGTTCTTCAACTGGAAACAGCTGCTGGAGCAGCAATTCGAGTAATAATCATGCACAAATATGCTCAACATTTTTTTTCTGTTATGATATCCTTACATTTTGAGCAGCTTGCCTCTTTTTCTTCAACCAGTTCTTTGATAATGCCATTGGAATTAATGTTCCTCGATCACGGTTTCTTCCAGTGAAGGCAACGTCAGATTTGCTGCTAGTGCAGGTTTATATGAAGTCCTCTATGATCATGATGAATATTTCAATGTTAACAATTCATTAAGCTTACCTTATGTGGTTATTGTTTTGCAGTCTGATCTTTATACCTTGGTTGATGGCTTTGTAATTCGTAACAAGGCTAGAACAAACCCAGCAAATCCCTCAATCGAACTTGGGCCTGAATTTAAAAAGGTGAATTCATATGTGAGAATGGCCTCTAAGTGATAACTAAACAGTGAATAACAATTGTTTCAATACCTGCAGGTGGGCAATTTCCTTAGCCGCTTCAAGTCTATTCCTAGCATAGTTGAGCTTGACAGCTTGAAGGTTTCTGGTGATGTATGGTTTGGTTCAGGCATAGTACTCAAGGTATAATTTCTGAGCCATCACACGTCATCTAATGTTATTCAATATCTTATATAGTTTATTGCACTTTGAGTTACATACTAATGGTGACTCCCTTTTGATTGCAAAGAGAATTTCCTAGCAATTTTACACTTGATTTCTCATTTAATATTACTATAAGTTGTTACCCAGTTGCATGTATGTTATTGTAAGCACATGCACATACTTACATGTACTTAGGTGATATGGTATGGTTGATACTTATGAATGGATGTCAGATGCATAGAAACTTTATTATGATATTATTTTAGTTCTATTAGATGATGTGAGGTGAATGATATTACCATGTTAGTTGAGTGCCAGACCTGTTAGTATTTCATCTATGTTGTTTTTGTTTTATTTCTTTTTTATTGCCTATGCTCTCTCTCTCTCTCACACGCGCGCGCGCGCGGGGCGCACATGCGTGCGAGCGCTCAAACTCGTGCTCGTATGCATTTGGCTAGCAATAGTTGAAAATTCTGGCATTTCCTTTCAAGTTTTTTTAATTTTTCCAAAAAAAAAGGTTAAGATGTCCAAGGAGTACGAAACGTAAAGTGGTAGCCAAGTATAATATAATTTGGAAATTTAGAAAGCCATATCCTATTTTGCATGGACTTGGGTATGTTTACTGGGAGTGGGTGCATGTACGAGCGTCTAAGAATTTCTTTAGGTAGACCAATGCTGAAGTCACATACCCGTACCCTTGTCCAAGTGTTACATGTCCATTCTCTGCTGGCAAATCAAAGGTCAGGTAACAAAGTTTCTACGTGTCTTCTTACATTCTTAATGTCTCAAGGGGGCAAGGAATGGATATGTTTCTAAAAGTCCTTTTCTTTTGTATTCATTATGCAAGCTTAATTCTTTGAAAGTTGACAAATTGTTTAAGAAGTTAATTTGCTATATTGAGGCTTGTCTTTAAATTTACCAAATTGCAGAGGTTCTTAAAAATTTAATTGGATTTCTAATTTTAAATTGTTTGGATTCTCTTCTCCTTGAAAAAGATGTTTCAAGGGGACCAAGAATACTATAGATTCCCAATTTTTAAGTTCACTTAAGCCTCCTTTGGGCTTGAAGCTTACTCAATTTGGATTGGGGAATTCATATGGTTACAGGACCATTGATGTTATGCTCGTTCTTGGTAGAAATCTTTAACCCTGAACATGTAGTTTCTTTCTCTTATATTCTTGTACTTCTCTGTAGTAGACTCTGATAAAGGTCTATTAGGGAAATTTGCATTAGACAAAATGGAATTAGAGGCTTGCTGCTCTTTATTTGAATAAAAGACTGAAGTAGAGATAGCTTCTTAGAGGATATAGAAGTCCAAGGCATTAGAGCCAGATATTGTAATAATTTAACCACGGTAGGTAATTGGATCAACTTACTAGTTTTTTTTGGATTTTGGAACCAAAAAATTATAGATGATTGAAAGAGATATACTTGGATGACCATTTTCAAGAATAAAACTGCACAAAATTTGTGCTAATTATGGAGCAAAGCTCATGAGCATTCTATTTATTTGTTCTTATCATGGAACAAAGTTACGTGAAAGGATGATAGAACAAATGTTAAGAAAATGACGACAATCTCAGGGAACCAAATTTATTTGGTTTTATGTTAGAAGGATCAAAATGGAAGCTGTCTTTTTAGCCAATTGATAGAAAATTACACAAGTTTTATCAATATGGTAAAAGCTTGTGAAAGCATACCAAGAGAAAATTGATGAGATTTAAGAAGGAAAGGTGCACAAAGAAAGTAGTATATTGAATTTGTCGAAGGACTTGTATGCTAGAATGGTGACAGGCATTAGGAATAGTTGTGGCGGTAAATTGTTTTTTCAGTTGAAATGGGCTTACATCAGGGTTGACTGTAAGTCCATATTTTTTATATGCTAATCACAGATCAGCAGAATGCGTACATTCATGAGGGTATATGATAATGTATGTTTTATGCATATATGATTTAATGTTAATTGATTAGAAGAGATGATCAAATGCTTAATTGGATTTGACAAAGAAGTAGAACCAAAATAGAGTGTGGAATATAATTTCAACAACAGTAAAGATGCAGATCAGGCAACTGTCAAGATTGATGGAGAATATTGTTGGGGATATCATGGAGTGTTTGATCTTGTTATCTTAAGCTTATAACCCGAAGGAATGGAAAAGTGCCTATATATTGTGTTTGCCACATGTGAGGTACATGTGATGCACATGCAAGGACGTACCGATGTCTGATTTCTCCAGCAGGCCACATGAAGCTGGGCAAAAGCTTTGATGTGGGGTCTGCAAGTCCATAAAAAAGTGCCCTTTTTTGGAAAAAAAAAAAAAAAAATCAAAATACCTGATATATTATGTTAAGCAATAACTCTTAGTTTGGCACTTCAGTTTTGGAGGGTCCATAAGATTCTTATAATGTAATGGCCTTACACAAAGTCACAGAATCCAACCTAGGGTGCCATGCTTGGGGGGCCTTTCGAATGGCATATGATAAGGTCTGAAAAAATGGATTGGATATTGGTCTTTCCATATATTGGTATCATTTCAGTGAACGAAAATGGGGATGCAGATTAAATGGACGTATAGTTTCCAACCCTAAGATATTGTCAATGCATATGTGGGCGACTTAGTAACTTACAGGAGAAAAGATGTTAGGCAATAAAGAAGGTCCAAGAAAATAAATTATATATAATAGAAATAAAAATGCTGAGGTGGATGTAGCTGACTCTAGGAAATATATAAATTTATCTTTTGATAAATGTAATTGTTTCGGCTATTAACTTGCTTTTTTCAAAAAAAAGAAAAAAATCGGTATGCGCTGAAGCCCTAAACTTACTGCATCTGCTTTCTCACCTCTTTTCGATTCTGAAGGGCAATGTGAGTATCACAGCTAAACCTGGGGTCAAGCTGGAAATTCCTGATGGGGCTGTGCTCGAAAACAAGGTAAAGAGACCTGTGCTACCGGTTATTTTCCCTCCGTTCACGTCCGGTCAGCTTTTATCATCTCAATAATGATCCGGCTTTTGCTTTGTTTTTCAGGTTATCAATGGTCCTGAGGACATCTGAGTTGCTTCTTCCCTTCCCGAAGTTTTGGCTGTGTTGTTTAATAAGTTGAGGTCTGTTTTTGTCAGTCACATGCAGCAACTCGGATCTATGCGCATACTTTATTTTAAAGAAAAAATTGTAAATGTGCTACCTTGCAGTCGTTTTTGATTCTCGTTTTGGTACTCCAAGGCGGGCGCACAATATTTTCGTGTAAGTGAAACCTAGTGCGGTACTAGGATTGCAACCATTGTGTGCACGTTTATAGCTTTGGTGTCCGTGTGAAGAATGAATAAAATGACAGACGATCTTTTCCCCTTACTGTGATTCTCTCAGTGAAACAACTAGTTCTTTTCCTAATCTTATACGTCTGTAGGGTTTGCGGGCGGTTGGTTTAATTGATTAACTGGTTTTTGATGAAGGGTAATGCATATCTGGCCCATTAAAATGGAAATTTAAAATGTTGCCATGGAGAACCAGTAGCGGAAGGGAGAGCATCTTAGGCGAATTCTTTTTTTCTTTCATATATAAATTAGAATAACTCTGCTGAAAGAATTATGTGGCTGAGCTCAACATTGACTCTAGTCGAGGACTTGGCACGAGCTGGGAATGGACTGGCAACAATAGGTGTAGCGTATATTTTCCTTTAAAAAAAAAAAAGAAAAAAAAAAAAGAGGAAAAATTGATGAAATAACAAAATGGGTCGCAGCAACATGACCAGCCTTTTGGACACGCGGTGAGAGTAAACAATGGTTGCAGTCCATGCACCAAGCTTTTCTCAACGTGGGTCGGCCCCAAGCATCTCGGTAGCAAATGGGTATAATTAAGCATCTCGCTAGCAAAAAGGTATAATTATTAGACGGACCAGTCCGATGGTCGCTCACCATATTATCCTCCCTCTTTAAGATCAAATGAAGGACGCTTTATACCTGTCTTATATATGTTCCGGGATTTAGATTGGTCCACCGGCCCAGATCCACTAATTTATCAGCAAATAGAGGCTTGCATTGCTAATAATCCTCTGCACAACGTTTGGACATGACCAGAATCTCCGCTTTCTTCAGATAGTACGTACAGTGCCATCTTTTCCTAATAAAGATTCATCTGCCATTCTTCCTCTAAGTTGCTTTTGCCTGAGGTTCTACCCAAAGTCAACATTCATCAAACCATTTAGAGGTGAAAAAGAGACACATCTAACATCTCTCAGTTTTATGTACCGTCAAAAAAAAGAAAAAAAAGAGGAAAGGAGGAAAGAAAACGAAAGAACATGCTCGGTTAACACTTAGGCCTTAAAGGGAAAATTTTATCATTGTTACAAGTTGGTTAGCAGGATGAGATTATTGGAAACTGTCTATACTACTTGCAGCGAATGATCGCCTTCATTTTGTTTTCACTGTATTAAAATAAATAATAGAATTTTAGTTGATAACAGTTGATGCGTTGAAATAGACTAAATAGGGGATGTAAATAAAATTTTCCTGTTGTATCGTCAAAACTGGAAACACTAGGAAATTCTCAATTTGAGAGTCCAGGTCTTATGTATACTCCATCTGAACCGTCAAGTCCTGCACGCCCAAGTCATGATACAAGCCATGCACGTAGTGAAGAATCGGGCCGTCGTTTGCTCCCCTCTTTACCTGTTCAGAGCATAGAAAGCATAAAAGTTATGAATTATTATGACTTTAAAAAGTGTTCATAGTGCTCATCACATCTAATTAAGAGAAGGAATGCCAGCATTATGGACATAGCACAAGTCCAGATGGCCCTAACAGGAAAGTCTAC
Organism: Cocos nucifera; assembly: GCA_006176705.1. Classification (NCBI taxonomy): domain Eukaryota; kingdom Viridiplantae; phylum Streptophyta; class Magnoliopsida; order Arecales; family Arecaceae; genus Cocos; species Cocos nucifera. The sequence goes on along the minus strand of QRFJ01000111.1, from coordinate 2,239,878 downwards.
GTAGGCAGCTGACGTAGTGTCCACATTGCCCATGCAAAACCATCTTATCCAACCGCATATTGGTGTCACAACAATAGGTGAATATCCAACGGATGGCAGATCATACAGAAATTTCTACTAGGCCATGTGACCTGCGATGTGTAGAATCATCCTCATCAGAGAATTCTTATTGACGGAAAGACTATTTTTAAAACAAATGACTTTGATAAACTTTGATTTTATCTAAACTTTAAGATAAACATAAGAGTTTTAAATTAACTTACCTAGAACATGATTAGATTGGCCCGTAGATTTCAAGAAGCAGAAACAAAAAAGAATCCGAAAGCGTATGATCACTATCTTAAGACAAATTTCCGTTTATCAAAAATTCTACTCCAACATACAGTCAGCATATCCTCTTTTGGAGCACGATCGTAGAGAGCGTTGACATTAATACTCAGCAACAAAATGAGAAAGACAAAAAAAAGCTAGAGCAAGTGAGAGAGAGAGAGAAAGTTTGCAGACTACTGGACTCGAAAGAAAAAAAAAGATCGCTACCAATTTTAGATATCCCATAGGCTAGGACTCGTGGTCTTTTATAGGCCACAAGGAGACGCCTGCAGATGGTGGTTTGACCAGCGGACTCTGAAGGAAAGCGATCGATCAAAGCAAAATACGACCAATGGTCATTTCACCATTTGACCATGAAGAGAAGCGATTAGTAAAAAAATATGTTAATAAATAAATAGATAACAAAAGAATTATTTTGCTATCATCACGCGCATGCGCCATGCCATGCTGTGCTTAAATTCGCTTGTGCAAGCCAAGTTGGGCTGGGCCAGTGCGTGCATGTGAAATATAAAATCCACAATCACCCAAGGCCCCTCAAGCAAAGGTGGGAAAGGAGAGATGGTTTATGAAAGCATTGAAAATTTTGTCATTTTCCAATGTGGGACTAAACTCAAGAAATAACTTTAGGATCCTTTGGAGAGAAGAAAAATTTTGAGTTTTTCCTCCAAAACTCTAACAGTTCCTCTCAAAACTCAAAATTTAAAAATGGATATACTGATTATTAAATATCAATATAAATAAACCTTTATTGCTAAATATTTATACTATATAAAAGGTGAAGTGTTTTAACCTAACTTAATGTAAATAGTTTCCATGTGAAGGAATTGGAATGAACCATATCTTGAACTACGTTTTTTTGATCCAGACTTCCACAATCACACACACAATACAAAAAGATCTATCATAGGGTTGCGCATTATTGGCCATATGCATGTATCTTGTTGTTTGTGAAAGCACCTAAGGTTTGCCCATGTCCCCTAGCCGCAGTCATATACGAAAGCTCTCATATAGGTGAGTCCTTTAAGAATGTGTGTAGAGTCACATCTCAAGATGATTACCTCTTTGAAACTCATTCAGAGCTATGCTCTTCTTTAACATCTACATAGGAGCACTGATCACCATAGAGATGGAATGGAGTGAAAACTCCTATATATATATAAACATGTGCTCTCTGACCAGCCAATCAGCTTGTTATTATCATATTGAACCTCTTTCAAAAGGTCTTCTATCAAAAAGGTTGGGTTTCCACTACTGAAAGGCCCATTATAGGCAAAGTCACATTCCTTTCGATGGCTTTAGGACCTTAGTCCTATTATGACCTTTAGTAAGATAATCTCCAAAATTATTGCCAATTTTTATATAAGATAAAGAAATAATGCCACGGATTTCTTGATTTCTTACAAACTTTTGTCTCACTTTTATATGTCTACTTATCTTTGAATTTATAAGTTTTTTTTTTTTTTTTTGGCAGAAATCTATTATAGCACTAGAATCATAATGTATTGAAATAGGAGGAATAAGAGAGGAAATTAAAAGAATTTTAGATAAAAGATCTTTAAGCCATTCGGCTACGGAACAAGTAGAATTAAGAGCTATAAGTTCAGATTCCATTATACTTTTGCTATAATGGTTTGCTTGGTGGATTTTCAAGAAACAGCACTGCCACCAAGAAGAAAAATATAGCTAGAGATAGATTTAACATCCAAAGAATCAAAAGTCTAGTTGACGTCACTGTATCCCTCCAAAATAGCTGGATAGCCAACAAATCTAAAACAATAAGGAATAGTACCTTTAAGATACCTAAAGATTCTTTCAAGAGCAATCCAATAAACCTTAAAAGGATTACTTATATATCGACTAAGTTTTGAAACAACATGAGCAATGTCAGGTATGGTAAGATTGGAGAGATATATGAGATTCAATAATTTGAGCATATCTTTCTTGATTCACAGGTTGATCAAAATTCTTTAAGAGTTGGATAGAAGGATCAAAGGAAGTAGATACAGGTGAACAATCAGAGTAGCCAAATTTATCAATCAACAATCGAGTATAATAAGATTGAGATAAAGATATAGAATCAGGGGATCGAATGATCTTTATGCCAAGAATTAGATCAGCTTCACTTAGATCTTTCATATCAAAGTGATGGAAAAGAAATTTCTTGACATCATTAATTAAATCAAGATCGGAAGATAGAATCAAGATATCATCAACATAGAGACAAAGAAGGATATATCGATCATCAAATCTTTTATGATAAAGATAGTTGTTAGATTCATTTATTTGGAAGCCATAAAAAAGAATGACACTATCAAACTTCTCATGCCGTTGTTTAAGTGCTTGCTTTAATTCATATAAGGACCTGATAAGCTTGCACACTTTATGCTCTCAAGTTGAGTCATGCAGATTTTTTAATCAAGATCTCCATAAAGAAAAGCAGTCTTCACGTCCATTTGATGCACAAAAAATTTATGGATGAAAGCGAGAGCAAAAAGGATATGGATAGTGATAATGCTAGCAGCACGTGCATAAGTATTAAAGAAATTAATACCAGCTTTTTGCCTAAATCCTTGTACTACAAGCCGCGCCTTAAACTTTTTTACCAATCCGTCAATCCTAAGTTTCTTTCTAAAGATCCATTTATAATCTAAATGTTTGGTTCCAGGAGATAAATCAGTGGAAATTCAAGTATTGTTTCCAATAATAAATTCAATCTCACTATTGATTGCCTCCTTCCAGAATAAAGCATCAGGTGATCTCATTGCTTTCTGGTATGAGGTAGGTGTATCTTCAACTAAGAAGGTAAAGAAACCTTCACCCAGGTGTTTTTCAATCCTAACCCTTTTGCTTCTTCTGGGCTTAGAAGGAAGAATAGGTTGATTTAAAGCAGGATCATTAGAGATCAGAGGACCATAGACTGATGATGAACTAAATAAGAAACAAGAGTTATGATCAATTGTAGATCTAGAGAGTTGAGTCTCAAAAAAAAATTGCATCTCTAAATTTGATCATGGTAATAACTGATATGTCAATAAAATCAGAATGGATAACGAGAAAATGATAGGTATTACTATCAAGAGAATAACCAATAAAGATAGAATCAATAGTTTTAGGACCAATTTTGTTTCTTTAAGATTCAGAAACAACAACCTTAACTAAGCACCCTCAGACTCAAAAAAAACTCAACTTTGATGCATGTCCCTTCCAATACTCATAGGGAGTCTTTTTTTATCCTTTGAAAGAATTCTATTAAAAATAAAAGTAGAAGTCAAAAAAGCTTCTCCCCACAAGTTTTCCCGAATGCCAGAACTTATTATCATGACATTAACTATGTCCAAAAGAGTTCTGTTCTTCCATTCAGTAACGCCATTAGATTGAGGAGAGTAGGAAGCAGTAACTTCATGAATTACATTATGTTCTTCACAGAATATAGCAAATCCATTTGAAGTATACTCTCCACCACGATCAGACCTCAGGATTTTGATCTTTTTTTAAAGTTTGGTTTCCAACCTCAGCTTTGAAAACCTTAAACTTATTGAAGACTTCATCTTCAATCTTCAGGTGATAGGAATAACAATATTTGAAAAAATCATCTATAAAGGTCTTAGAATAACAACTACCTCCATGGGTTGGATTTCTATAAGAATCACAAATATCACTATGAATTAGTTCAAGTTGAGTATCTCGATGAGGGATGGATTTAAAAGGTTTTCTAGTTTACTTAGATTGAGCACTAATTTCACACTTGGATTTGTGATCAATCTTGAATTTTTGAATCAAATTAAGATTGAACATCTTTCGAATGGATTTGAAATTCACACGTCCTAGTCTACCATGCCAAACATCACAAGATTCAGAATTTAATAAGATTGATTGAGAAGAATTTGACAAAGAATTTTCATTAATTGAAGGAGAAATTACATTGAGTTTGAATAATCTCTTAGATACAAATCCTTTACCAACAACTAAATCACCTTTAGGAATTACAATTTTATTAGACTCTAATACAATAGGTTGACATTTCCTCTGCCCAAAACATTGACAGATGTTCCATTTCTCATGATCACACTTTCTCCACTTCAGTCCTAATAAGAGGAAAAAGATGCTCTATCAGTGCAAACATGGATATTGGCACTAGAGTCTAACCACCAATTAATGGTTTTATAGGTAAAGTTAACTAATGAGATAGGATACCGACCTAAAGGAAGATGATTCTCCTTCAACCATATTAACCACAGGTTTGAATTGAGGTTGGTTCTTCTTTTTGGTCACAACTTTTTCCTTCTTTCGATAGAAGCATTGATGTGCAAGGTGGTTGTCTCGATCACAAACAAAGCAGAACCTTCCATTAACAGGTTTCTTGAATCCTATGATTTGAGAATTAGATTTAGGTTGATTCTGAAAACTATTTCTTTTTCCCTTACGCTTGGTTTTGAAGTCCTTGGGTTTAAAGGTTTGGTTCAAACCATAACGGTTTTGACCCTCAGGGTTTTGATCTAGGTTTTGAGATTTGGTCAGGTTTACTTTGGCTTTCATTTGATTTTCCTTAAATTCTCTAATCCGGTATTGTTCTTCTATTCTAATGGCTTGAATCACTGATCTAAGGGTAAGGTTGCTTTGGGTTCTTCTAAGATCACGTCCAAAATTAGTCCATGATGGTGGAAACTTGTCAATTAGATAAGAGACTTGATAGTTCTTATCTAATGTTGAGCCCCCTCTATGAATCTCTTGGACCAAATTTTGGAAATGATGGATTTGATCATTAATTGGGACCTTGTCTACCATCTTAAAGTTGCTAAAGTCACTAATCATAAATCTCATAGCCCTCCCATTGTCTTTACTATAGGCATCTTCCAAGGCAATCCAAAGTTCTTTAGCAATTTTGTATTTTCTATAGATTTCATATAGGTCATTTAATAGACAACTAAGAATCCTAAACCTACAATGAAACTCAATTTCTTGAGATGATTTATCAGTTCTGGATGTGTTTGAAGTATTAGATGATCGAGAAGAGGCTCTTGATCTAGATGAGGAAGAGGACACATCATATGATGGTCTTTTTCCAATGGCAGTTATGAGGCCTAATGTGATTAACCAGGCCTCAATCTGAACCTGCCATCTAAGAAACCCATGGCCATTAAACTTTTCAAGTTTAAGGGTCAAGGCTTCCTTGGCACCCATGATGTACGATTACAAGAAATTTGATTTAGAAGGGTCTAAATAGAGCTGCAAATAGAATTTACAGAGTATCAGGACTCTTATAGTTTTAGGAAACCCATAAGTAGATGCTAGTAATTAGCCTTTATTACAATAAAAGAACATATACTACTACTGTAATTCAAGGTTTCTAAAAAATACTAAATCTGCAAATGTGAATAGAAGTTAGAGTCTATAAGGACTCTATTCTAAAATAGAAATTAGATATTCGAAAAATAAGCATGTATTGTATAAAGTAATAAATATGACAGAGCAATTCTGATAACAATAATTTATCAATGGTTAGCCAAATAAAAATACTAAAATCTAGCATCCAATTTGTGAAATGAAAATCGGAACGTAGAGATTGTAAAATTTGCCTCAAAATGATTTGTAGAATCATCCTTTTGCTAAGAGAATTCTTATTGAAGCAAAGATTGTTTCTAAAATAAATAATTTTGATAAACTTTGATTTTATCTAAACTTTATTATAAAGATAAGAGTTTTAAATTGACTTATCTAGGACCTGGTTGGATTGACCTGTAGATTTCAACAAGTAGAAATAGAAAAAAACCCGGAAGCATGTAATGACTGTCCTAAGGCAAATTTCCAACCCTCATATCGGTATTTATTGAAAATTCTATTCCAAGATACGATCGGAATACCCTCTTTTGGAGCACGATCGTAGAGAGGGTTGACAGTCCTTTGATACTCAGCAACAGAATGAGAAAGAGATAAAAAGAGCGAGAACGAAAGAGAGAGAGAGAGAGTTTGCAGACTGGTGGACTCTCGAAGAAAGGAAAAAAAAGATCACCGCCGATTTCAGATATCCCATAGATTATGACTCATGATCTTTTATAGGCTGCATGGAGATGCATGTAGACGATGGTTTGACCGATGGACTCCGAAGGAAGGCAACCAGTCAAAGCAAAATACAACCAACGGTCATTTGACCATTTAACCGTGAAGAGAAGCGACCAGTAAAAAAATACGTTAATAAACAAATAAATAAATAGATAACGAAAAATTATTTTGCTATCATCACGCACGCACTACGCCATGTTGCGCCGTTATTCGCACGTGCGAACCGAGCCTGGCCGAGCCGGCACACGCGTGTAAAATATAAAATCCACATCCCCCTAAGGCCCCTTAAGCAAAGGTGGGAAAGGAGAGATGGTTTATAAAAGCATTGAAAATTTTGTCCCTTTCCAATGTGGACCTAAACTCAAGAAATAACTTCAGGTCCTTTGGGGGAAGGAAAATTTTGAGTTTTCCTCCAAAACTCTAACAACTTGAACTCTATCCATACGATCTTGTCTGCATGTACTCATGCAGGGTTGCTCACACGCTAGCTCTGGTATGTACAAATGACATGATGGAAGGAATTTAGAATAGGAAAAATCAGTTAACATTCCCCTATATCAATTCTCTTGGTTAAGCAATTGGGAATGAGATTAAGCCTAGAAGGCATCAATATTGTGACATATGGATTTTTTGTAGCCTTTTTAAAATAATATACCTGTATTGATAAAGACCCAATGGCATGACCAGGTACCAGTTCCCAAAACCGAGCTTGAGAAACTCCTGAAACATCCTCAAGAGCAGTTACCTAATGGATTGAGATCATTAGAAAATATTAGATGCAGTCAAGTACAAAAAATAGTCGGAGCATATGCGTGTATACCTGTCTCCAGCATTTGCTGAAGGCAGAAGGGGAAACATTGGCGGGAGCCATTTGGAGCAAGATGCCGCCAGTTGCTTTGAACAGTGGCAGGACAACCATGAACACCACAACTGAAACTAGTCCCAAGCATAGAACTTCTGCATTCTCAACCCTGGATGTGATAATAGGGGAGTTAATTTAACTATCATGCAAGAGGAATATCTTTGAAAGAATTTACCCAAGAAAAAAATGGGGAAAGAAAGAACAAAGACAATCATGTAAGGAATGATTTTACCCCAAAGTCAGAAACCATGATGCCAGGATCAAACCTGCACTGGTAGAAATTGCAAAAACTTGCTTAGAACAGGTCTTCTTTTACAGAGGGAAAAAAATCTAAAAACTAAATAAAAGGAAATGGGAATTGAAGCATAATTAAGGGAAGACGAGCTTTGGAATAACTAGTATATCCTTAATAGCAAAAGTCTGTACCTCCTGATTGAATCTGAAAGAACATGAAGACACACGGAGTGGTAGTTCATATCCTCAGCTTTCCTGTAAACTGATAATATATGATGAATCAGAGACACATCCATAAATATTTATTTGTTATCATTATTATAATGATTGGAGTAGGTTCTGAATGACAAGGTATCATAGCAAAGAAATGACAGGGATCAAGTGATGGAACCATACCAATATTAACACGAGCATAGGCCCGAAAGAACCAAACACCAAGAAGATTCACCAAAAGATTGGTCACTGCTGAAACAATTAGGTAGTGCCTACAGGGAAAATTGATTAGCCAGAATGTTAGATATCTAAATGAAACAAAAATAGGAAAAGATTCCATATAGAACTTTTTAACAGCAATGACAATTACAATTCACTCATAGAATAGAAACTTGTTGGGCTCTGAATGATGCAGCATATGTTTTAAAAAAGTGACTAAACTTAAGGCAGTTAGGTTGTTAGACAAGGCAAGAGATTGAATGCCTAAAATTTTGAAGCTTGGTTGGTTTCTCTCAGAATGAATGGAGAAAAGATTTTGAAAGTACTGCAAGCTACTCTTTTTTTTTTTTTTTTTGCATATTTTTGAAACATGGGAAAAAGTTTAGTTGCAGTGAAATCAAAAAAAGAAAAAAGAAGAATGTAGACATCTTTGCATCAAGTAGTATCTTCCAAGTTCGTTACCATTTCATATCACCTTATGGCCATCTATTTAAGAGGAGTTCGAGGTGGATTTGCATATGGAGGCAAAAAGCATCTTCATGGTGGAGGACATTTACCACTCATGATAGGGCATACTTAATCATTTCACTACTGCTGTTAAATTCTTGAACAACAAAGATGAGAATGCATTGCAGCTGGTATGTCTTTTCATATTGACTTCTAATTCATATAAAAAACACCACCTTAATAAAGGTAATCATTTAGAGTCACATGTGACTTTCTTTTATTATATAATTATTTCTTTGATTATTTTAACTCCATACACTAACAGTACATTTTTCTCCACAGAGAGGTTTCTATAACACCTTCTAATGAGCATCCAGTATATTATTTTTAGCTCCTTCTCAAGAAACAAAATAACAACTTATATAACAGCTTTGGAAGGGACCTATATATTACATTATCCATGTTTGCATCAGTGTTGATTTTGATCAACAAGCATGTGGCTAGTTTATAAGGAATGAGTGTTTAGTGAATGGCTGAGATCCCATCACTTGTGATATGTTAGGATTAGATTCTTGACCATAATTTTCTTTCCATTTATGTGAATAGGTGAATACACTCCAATTTTTCTTATTTTTGTCTCATTAGAACACTTTCTAGTCCAGAGAGAAGCCAAAGAGGTGGCTTTACTAAGCATGGGGCATGGTTTTAGAGGCTTCATGAGCAATGATCAGCTATACCCAATGCTCTTACATTATATTCAGTGGATCATCTTGATATGTTGTACAAAACATTTAGAAGAGAAGCAGAATATTTTAAGGCATCATGAATGTAAGAAGGGAACTTTCAAACTTACTGAAGGTGGGTTGGTTCTGTAGTATTTTTCGGTTGTCTAACAATTATGGAACAAAAATTGATATACGTTATACCAATCTAACATCCTAGTACCAATATTGCTTATGCTACTTAGGGCCTGTTTAGGAAAATCCTGCATAATTTCACAGGGACTGGGCACCATGACCGCCCTGCACTCTCCCTCCCCCTCTCCTATCCTGCCGGATGCTGCCTGATTTGGCAGGATTTTCCCAAACAGGCTCTTAATAGGATGCGAGTCAACTCAACCTCTAAGAGAAAAAAAGGAAGACAGTATATATTTGCAAAATTAACATGATATCGAACATGTGCATTACGTTGTGGCTTAATGATACAATGCGGGGTAGATAACCAATATGTTTTCTTCATTATTTAAAAACTTACAATCATAGACCAGATACAATGGTTAGTTCTCATGTTTTATTGTGTGGGTATATGAAAAAATTCTAATGTGTATAAGACAGTTAGTATGCAATAAGCATCAATAGAAACTCTTCAATTATTAGGGACAGAAACTGATGTTAACCATCAAAGCAAAAAAAAAGTAGATAATGCTTAACTGAAATACAATCTTACTTGTGCTCAGATTCATCTTGGATGAATGCATGTAGTGCTTCCACTGCTAATGAAAATGACATAAAAAGAAGAAACAGCTGTCTACAAAGACAATCACAGCAGCATGGTCATGTGTTAGCCCTGATGGAGCATATGCATATGAAAAGAAGTATCTAAGAACATACACCATAACAGCAAAGGTATGACAAAAAAACTAGTTTCCACTAATAACAAATGGAAGTTATAAGTTTTTCCTGTTTTGAAAAGTTCTGTGCAAAATAAATTGGTTGAACATAGAGGGATTTTACACACTTCAGACTAACATAAAAAAAAAAAAAGGCAAAATTATACAAGATTTAACACAAAATCAAAATCATAATAACACTGTTGACAGATCTGCAGAGTAAGAGAATAAACTAAGGAAAAATGCAAAATGTTTGAAAGCAGATACATAAAAAGCAATCAAAATCATGACATGCAATTAAATTTCAAGAGAAATGCCACTTCATCTAAAGAATTAAGAGGCACCTAACCATGTTCTGATGCTTTCTTATATGAATTTTTCCTCCCCTCTTGGAAAGCTGAAGTAGAAGAAAAATAAAGAAAGCAAGTGCCACAGGAGGGGGGGGGTGAGGTGCTGTTGCATGCTGTCGAGGGTTGGAGGAGATCAACTGACAAAGTCCTTATGGACATCACCAGCAAATTATTTCCTCTTAACTAGAATAGTTTTTCTTTGCACAAGAAAAAAACATGCTTGAACACTTCTTTCTTTAGTGGGATGGATCCCAGTGAACTAAAAATAAATTCTAGATGAATTACAAGGTGTGGATCTTTCAGTTTATGTGACAAAAAGTCCTAAGAATATGTAGATCCTTCAATTTATTTTTTTGTGAAAACAATGCTCCAAAAAATCTCGAGCACTATGCTTATTAACACATACAACTAGATCTTTTTTGGAGTTGATCCTTCTTAGATGTTCATTTCCTTTTTACGCTTGACATTTATTCAATCTTGCATATAATATGTGTAGTCTAAACCTATTTAGGGGGCGAAAATTATGGGATATCATCTCTCTTACCTCACTGTATTTAAGTTGTTTTGTGAGCCAAGCTGATGATGGTATAATTTTTGCCACATCAGCTTTCCTATAGCTTTCCCATACCTTGATTCATCTGAGCAGCACTTGTGTCTAATAACAACCACATATAACAAGATGTTTCACTTTAATGATCAAATGAAATCCAAGATAGGCATAGTGCGATCTGAACTGTTGGGCAACAAAAATTTAACTACAGCCAAAGATACCTTTTCATCATAATTAAAAGTACTAAGCCAAGCCTAAGAATCTGCCCTAGATAAATTAGCAAGCATAGCAGGATTTGCAAGTTCAAAGAATAAAACAGTAATTATATTTAGATATCCACTGTTGAAGTGATCTTGAGATCTATAATTGCAAAATAGAAAAGCCAATGCATTAAATGACATGCTGTTGCATGATCAGTTATATAATCCAAATGTTAGCTATCACCATACAGCAAAGTAGAGGATACTTACAGCATTTGTAAAAGCAGACAATACTTCTAACCTTTTATACCTGAAAACATATGAGGAAAAAATGGTAAACATTAGATTATTGGATCCTACAAAATATGACAACAAATGAAGCTATCTTTTTTAGGAAGACAAAAACAATTATGGGCACAACCGGACCCAAGGAAGGGGAAGCAGGTTATATGCTAGCACAGGAAAGACCAGCTTCAGTTACAGAAAGCAATATTGCTATCAAGGTCTGCTACATTCTTGCCAAAAGTTTTAGGGCTGAAGGTGGATATGCTGGAGCTAAATTCAAGCACTTGCCAGAGTCCAAATTGTCATAATCTACTAACCCAAGGATGGCCAAGTTATAATCTATGACAAGCTGGGTATATCATTGCCAACTACAAATTTACTCAAGGGCATGGTCTGAGCAAAAGTGAAACTCAATTGTCTTTTGCTAACCTGGCTATTACCATGAGCCATAGAACAAACTAGTCATCAGATAGTGGGCTAGTTGGCATGTCAGAGGCGCAGAAGGGGACCATTAGCAGGAGGCATTATGGTAACACTAGCATCAAGAGACAAGAGCCAAAGATTATATACCATCAGCAATGGGGGCAAAATCTCAACTTCCAACATATAGGCAACCATCTAGAGGATGGAAGCTTTAGTTTGGTACATTAGCAAAAATCAAATCATTTCCAATGGAATCAAATAGTGCCAGATTTTCTATAAAAAGAGTCATCAGATTCTAATGCATTCCAGAAGATGGACGATATCGCTCATATATTTAATAAAATATTATAATTTCCTGTATTTTCACTTTTATTCCTCTTTAATTTTTATTTTTGTTAGGTTTAATGAGCCTGTCTAAGATTGAAACATCTTTGGGCTGTTTAGATTGTTAGAGAGGCTTAACTTACACTATTAAGCGGCATCAGCCCCTTTATTGTGTTGTCGCATGAATTAGCATAGGCATCACTGTTCAGTGTTCATAGTTTCTATATCAGAAAAGTAATGTGAGCAGTAACCAAAGCTAATGTTATAGGAAAGTGGACAATAAATGTTTTAGGGTTTTACATAAAGGGACTTATTATTATTTTTGGACATTTGAAACAAGATAAAGGCTTCTTCTTCCTTGGCAAGGTTTACCACCTCAATACTGGACCCTATACCGGAACCATCCTATTATAGTGTTAGTATGCGATACGGTACGAGATGACGAGATATACCAAGCATTAGTAAGGTACAAGACTGTGTACCGGTTCGGTATGTTAGCAAACCTTGTTCCTTGAGCTTCCAAGTGCTTTCTTCTCTTTCCTGCTTCACACTTTTCTTTCACTCTTTTGTTTCCTCTTACTTTACACTCTTTGCTTGTTTGCTATGCCATTTTGCTTTAATTTTGTTGGATTTTTCCACCATGAGTGCCGTACGTATTTAACTAATTTCCAGATTTTATGCAAAAACTGTTTGAACATCAATCAATATTTTATCTATTGGTAGATTCGACATTGTTCAGTATCTATTTCATGTTTATTGCTTCCTACTGTTGAAATTCTGCATGCAAATAATTCCAGAACAGCAATTAAAACTCTGATCCTTTTTCTTACTGTGCTTAGGACCCTGGAAATCCCTATTCTAGTATTTTTGGTGCTCAATTAGATTATATTTCCAGCTGAAATTCATGAATAGCACACAGAGATCTGCATGAAACCCTAAAAATCCATTCTCAAGAACCTACAGATTGACTTTTCTGCAGACCTAAACCTGCAGCTGCATCAGATACCCATCATGCTGGGAGTAGTCGGCAAACTATGGCATACACAAAACAGCTTGTACAAATACTGATAGAGTTTCTTCATGGAGAGCTTGAGTGTAACTATCACTATCAGTGATAATCTTGTTCTTTAAAAATAAAAAAAAATAAAAAAGAAAGAAAAAAGGGACAAGAACCATCTTTTTCTGTTAATATTACAGAGAATAGAAGCCTTAGCTACCTTAAGATCATACATCTCTCCAGGACCTAAAACTAAGTAGAGCTCCAAAATCTCGATCAGTATGGTACAGAGACAAGATCAAGACTATCAATGAGGAGCACGGCATAAGTTTCATGAAATTTCCTCTTAATAAACACAAAAATCAAATATATTGTGAGAAAATGAAAGACATAGGATATGCATGTTTCATTTGGCCTTCTTCATTGTACAGATTAATGGCAAGTAAAATCTCAGGCTGCATGTTGCAACCGTGCACAAATGGAGGAGAAAACATACCAAAGCAACTTTGTTCATCTCATTATTACCATATACCATGTTTGCATATAGTCTAAGGTGTATGATGGTGTAATTTACTATTGCCAAGCTTTGCATTTGACTCCTACCAAAAAGCATGCTAGATTAAGTTTGCATCCATCCATTCCCTTTCATCAATTCTGGAGATAAACAAAGTTCAGTTAATGCAACTCCTATAAATAATAAGATCCATAATGTAAGGTGCAGGGCAGGCTTTTCTTATAGCATTGTCTCTACAAATCGTACGCCTTAGGGCTAGCTTCACCATGAGATTTAAGGGGAATATCTTCCAGCCTTGAGGCATAAGGTAATGTAAGCCTGAGCAAACCATTCTAAATGGTCATTTTGAAGTTAGAAGACAAACCGTTACTTATTCTGTAAACATCCTAAACTTTCTGCAAATAGTATGGCACTACCCGATGGACAAGAATTCGCACCATGAAAGCATCTCTGGAATTAAAAGCTATTAACATTACTTAGAGAAATGAACCTTTCGAAAGAACTGGATTGCAATTAGCAAGTTCCATGTCCATGCACACTGTTCCTTTAACATATAGCTCAAGGATTTGGCCACCTTAGACGAAACAATGATTATCATCTGTCACTGTGAACTCTTTTGTCAAACTTCCGTTAGGTTCCTTAGCATTTTTTGAGTTATTACCCTATTCTAACTTAGTTTTGCTCACCCTAGTTTATAATGATCCTCTCCTTTTCTTCAGTTTCCATGGGTCCTGTCATGATGGTTTAATTTGCATTGAACCCAATCTAAAAACTTCCATAAAAATTACATTTGCTAACCAAACTCAAATCATAGGGTTTGCTATCTGGACTATTTAGCCAAATTGTTGCTTATCTATGCCATCTGAAAGTATTCACAGCTGTAAAAGTTAATCATGTAGCATCATCTTATTCTTGCATAAACCAACCCAGATTTTGGGAAAATACCTTCAAACTTTCTAACTCCAATGTACTAGTTGTCTCATAATATATAGATAAATTGGATAATTAGTAGTTTCACTTTTGCTTATTGCAAATTTTGCGCCACATTGATCCAATGTAGATTGCAATTCAAAAAAATTACATCATTTCAATCCAATAATTGGTGAGATCTGAACAGCTGAAAAATCACAATTTTAAAAAAGTAATTTTAGACTGTAAGGCTCTGCAAGAGCTAAAATTGCACAAGTGTTCAACAATTACCTGAGTTCTAGCTCAACATATGAAATCAATCACTGTAATAAATAAATAATTAAGAAGGCCAAACTTTAAATATTACAACATTTAATAAAATAATGTGATCTTCATTAAGGGATTAAAAACTAACCCATATGTATAGATCTCATCAGGTTTCCTACGAGATGCAGCCACGGCAAATAACGAAAATGTTAAAAGGCCACAACCAAATGTCAAATGGAAGGCATCAGATACCAAACCTGCAAACAAAGCAATCAAATTCTAGAGCCATAACATGAGAATATATAAAATGTGAATCAAAATCAACCATTCACGAGAATAATGAACAGTTAATTTTGAGACTTCACTGAATTAGATGCTTACGCAACATACTGACCTACACGCCCCGTAAGAACGCCAATCAACAACTCTGTTGTTGAATACGCAACATTGAGCGATATCATCAAAGCCAGCCGCTTCATCGGCCGATTCCCCGACCTTATCGCCCGAACCAAAGACAACATCAATTGAAGCACTGTGAGCTTCTGATGTCCCTCTCCATCCCCTTTCAAAGAGAATTTGGAGTAGCCTACACCATAGCCATCGATCTCCCATGGCGAAATACTGATACTGGAATCACTCCGGGAGAGATACGGCCAGAACGAGGGGTTCCTCTGGAACGAAACCGGCGTCTGGGGGTCGGATTGGCTCCGGTGGATCGATTGGCGGAAGGAGGGCTGGCGAGAGAAGGCGAACCTCCGATCCCCGGCGCTGAGGCCGTAGTCCCCGCTCCAATGGCGCTGAGGCGGCTCTCCTTCGGGGATCCGGTGGCCGGAGGACGAGCTCCTCGGAGGAGGAAACTTGGAGGCGGCGGATTCAACGCCGAGGGATTCGCAGGAAGCCGCCTGGTCCTCCATCTGGATCCAGCAACCTCACAAACCCTAGCTCTTGATCGAACCCAATCTAATAGCGATCGGCATCAAGGGAGAATCCAAGAAGATTGATAGAGAATTCCGACGTGGGGGAGAACGAAGGGTATCGCGATTGGGAGCGAAGAACGCGAACTGGAGAGAGAAAAGGAGAGGGGAGAGAAAGTCTTGTAATTCTTCGTATCATGATCGACAGATCAGTGTGGTTCATCCTGGCAACTGATCAACAGATCACGGTCTTTGATTTTTTTTTTCCCAATCCATCCCAGTCGCCGAGAGTGATATCACCGTTGGATCTGGTGATCCTCAGGAGGGTGACCCAAGTTTTGGGGTCAACAGATTTTTTTTTGAAGGCAAAAACCCCGAATTCGCCCATCCTTCGTAAGCGGCCCCTGTAACTGGTCATATCGACTAGGTTCAACCACCTGATCTTGATCGAGTGGCGAAGAGCCACCCACGCAGAGGACGTCATGTTCACGGATCCACAATGACAAATCTGTCTCTGGTGAAAAGCGCACGACTTCTGTCACAAAAGAAGCGGCTTTATACAATGTAATCTGCAGACGTACGCATATATTTCTATGCGGACATATTTTTATATAGCTACATATATTCCGTTGATGCCTCCCATGTACGAACGAGCGCATAGTAGATCGATATAGAAGCAAATCCGCATACAAAGCCATATGCGGAGCTCTGCACACGGGAGATTCATATGCCAAGAAAGCAATTCGATGCCCCGAGCCAATGTACGGCCGTCTACATAGAAGTTCTATGTGGACAAGAATATCCGCATACAATTATATATGCGGAACACGCTTAACCGGCAGTTGAAGTGGTCCGTATCCACGCATACGGTCAGCAACTTGCGCACATGTGTCGCCGTCCGCTTCCCATCTTCATATTTCGACGGTTGCTGGATCTCCAGCAAACTCCCCCACATCGCCACCGTCCTCCTCGCGTTCCGCGGCCTGGAGAGCAGAAGCCGGGCAGCGAAGCACGGCATACGCTCGACGAAATGCCCGAGAGAACGATATTGCTTCCTGAGTCCGATGGTGTCCTGAAATCTGTACGTCTCTTTAAGGGGGAATTCTACGAGGAGGATGAGAATGAACTTGAGATGAAGGACGACAGGAGAAGAGAAAAAAATTAGCACGCCTTGGAAGGCATAGCTGGACACTTCCGTTCTATTCTTTTTTTTTCCTCTCTCTTCGTTCTCTTTTAGAACTGTTGAGGCCCTGTCTGGAACTAGCTATAATGTCCCTGGTGATTCTTATGCAGCAGGTGGCTGTCATTTTTTGTTGTGACCTCTTTTGACCATCTCAGCATGCTCATCAGCTTGTATACGCATGCTGGTATCCTAATATCTTGCAATTGCTGGTTAAACGGTGAACCTCCATTCGTATAGAATTGCCTCTTACCTTCCATCCGAGAGCCCGATGGAAGAGTAGGCGCAGGATGGTGGAGATTAGCACTTAACGGTATTCATTTTCCAAAAATCCCCAAGCTGAGTCTGGAAATAAACCAGTCATTGTTAATGTTGCTTTGGAAATATGAAATTTGTTATGGTTGGTTGACATAGAAACATAGGCTTGAGTCCGATGCTATGGTATTTCTATGTGGAGACCTAGCAAAACCTTTCTGATATCCAAGAGACACAGGGTGCCAGGTCACCTGTAGCATTTCCTGTGTGGAGAATTCACAGTCATAATACCGTCCTATGCATGTTAAGGCAACCGTTTGGCAAATCTTGGCTTTGTCATAATAATGTTTGCTGTTGTCGAAGCTTGCTGGCCCATGCTACACTTCATCTCATCAGACCTTAGCAAAGATCTCATGGAGACAAAGTACAATACATAAGACTGCATAGAGCATTGTCAAAGCAAAGCCTACGATTTCAGACATCATCATTAACAGGGTTCGAGGGTTATAACATCATTATTCGGCAGAAAGGTTGCTCCTTTCTGGCGATCAGCGAGCACGTCCAAAGATCAATGCCAAAACTAAAACTACCTCTCCGAGGATTCAAGAACATCGAGCAGTACAATTTTGTGACTGAAAGAGGAATCACTGCTTCGCCCCATTGCAGGGGTGAACTTTCTTGCTTATTTCAAGCAAGACTAGACGGACAATCTTCCAAACGTGATGAAGTATGCAAGGTAATGATTAAAGATGCATCAGGTATTGTAATAGATATAAAAATTAGCATAAATGATAAAGATAACCTACCCAAAATAATCCAGCGGCATAACTGAAAACCATCTCCCACAAGGACTTAGTTTAACATCTTCATATTTAACACCAAAGATTCACAAAATGAAAATAATTATGCAAGTTAAAATGTTTTGAACAGGTAAAAGAAGAGTACCATCCCTCACTGCACACACAGAAAAACATTTCAGAAGACCTCATCTAAAAGAAAACATGTGCTTCCATTCAGTACCAAGTACCTGGCAGCCTGGCACTATTCAGATGGCCATGATGACAGAAGCTTCAGCCCAGCTATCTCAATCTTTGATTGAGAAGCAATTATGATATTTTCTGCTGAGCAAATCATCAGCACCAATCTTTCGTCAGTATCCCAATAACTGAATATGATTCAGAAGGAACACACAATGTTCATGAATGCAAATGGTGGTCCACATCAAAACCAAGGGGGTCAGATGGACTCGCTCCTGGTCTGTCAAGCAAAAATCTGTCAGAAATTTAACTGATTGATTGTAAAGATACAAACAGCGTTGAGGTTACATGCACCATTTATCTTCACACTCAAAAGAGCAAAAAACAGTAAAAATTCGTATATATCTTCACTTGGGGTGACAAAAAGTTATATATGTACTAAATAAGCATCATGATTTTATTAATAATTAGGCAAGCATTAGCATTTGCAAGGTAAGATAAAATGAGGCTATAATAACAGGGAAGGCTCTGACAAATACAAAAATGTGATGAAATTCCTTGTAATGAGATGCAAACCACAGTGCTACTTTTGCAGATGTCACAAGCATTTCTGGCATTATTTCTATGAATTCAACACCTCATAATTTTTTACCTAAAATTTCTTTTGCAAATGTTCTTTGGGAGTTAGTATGTGTCAGGATATGTACTTGAGTTTGTGTTTAACCAGCTCTTTCCTTCATGATCATTTATAGTCTATCAGATTTCTAACAAGTACAAAACTGAGGTCAGGAAAAAAAAGAAAAAAGAAAAAAGTGATGTAAGAACGAAGGCTGACCTTTTATTTATGGTGCAGTAATGAAACTTGAGTTTTCCAGCCTTTTTATCTTGAATGTACTGCCACCACAGAATACAGGAATCAAAAGTGATCAATAATATTAACTGATGGCACTAGATGGTAACATCAAAAGCTAGCCAGTGTTAACAATATCGTCCCAAGTACAGGCTTGCAGTTGCATAAAAATTACAGAAAGCTAACCAACCCTGCAATTCTACCAGAAGCATAAAAGACATAAAATCAGAAAAGGAAAAAAATAAGGATGTCTGGCCAAGAAAAAGGAGGGAAATACCATCTTTAAGGTGACAATGATTGATGAAAATGCTAGGGAATCAAATGGTATGTCATCCAATGCAAAAAGTGCACATTCCAGTGACTCAGGGCCTGGTGAAAAATGGGGTATCTTTAGACTTGCTCGGAATATGATGTAACTCTGTACTGCATATGACAGTGAAAAGCACATTACAAGCTTCGTGACAAAGCCCACAGTGACTATAAATATGCAAAACAGGTTTCCAGTAAAATCATGATATCTCACTTGGCCAATGCGAGGAATATCTAACTGAGCAAATGGTGAAAGTATTTCCACTTCAGCACATGCTTCTTCCAACGTCTCCCTGCATGCTCCTTCTGTAGCTGACTCCCCAATTTCCAAATAACCAGCAGGAAGAGTCCTGCAGATAGGTGATTATATATAGCAGCTCGAAGATGTGCTTCAAAGACTTTAACATCATGAAATTGATAGGCATAAGTATGACACAGAAATGAATGTCGGTATCTAAAAGAAACATGAGATGCTAGGAATAGTAACTTGGTTATCATAAGAAGTTTGTTGTTATCTGACACATTCCTATCAAATAGACTGAAAAATTTAACAGATTGTTCAAGCCTGCTTAGAGGCCCTTATTACACAGCAAAGACATTCAACCACATATAGAACTTCCAAAAGGCACAATAATGATTCTTCAAGGAACTGAAAAAATAAACAACCTGACTGAAGGTAAATAATATGAAGGCAGCAACTTCAGAACTAGGGTTTCATGTATTGATGGTATTCTGGGCATAGGATAAAGAAGAGTTCATTTTTTAAGACATAAATTGCAATTGCCATATTGAGAATCATTGTTTTCCCGGACTTGTTAAAACAACTGCTAAAAGATATAGATCACGATGTAGGCTACATCTTTTCATCAAATCTGCACTACAAAATTAGATTGCTAATCCCAATGAACACCTGAAAATTAGGCTATGGATACCAAAAAGCACTTAAACATGATAGACTATATCTCTACAAACTCTTACAGGAATAGCTCACTAGATCATAGTCATCAAAATCTTCCACTCCGTACTCCCTAGACCATTATGATACCTGACTTTTCAGCAGCATAGGCCTAACTTACACTCTTACTCAACCTGCACACATAAGGTTTAATGCTAGTGCATGCACCTGCGCATCTCATTTTCAAAATGTGTGTTGTAAATGCTTTCACCTTGAATTTACCTTTAGAGATCCAAGCAACATTCGGGTTGTTTCTCAAAGTATGTCAAGTAATTTAACCATCCAAGGGCACCTAGCGCCCGTTGATGTCCCAGGCAAGAGGAACCATAACTGAAGTAAAAGAAATAATAGGGCACTAAGGTCCATAGGTGTGGAAGCATGAAAATTATCTAGACTGACAGAACAGGCTACATCTATATGCAAGAGGATTGACAAGGGGATGGGAATCAAGTTATGTCTGCTGCCGTCAGAGGCTGCCAAAGAGAATTTATCCCTTACAAGGGTTCACCTTGGTGAAATGAACCCTCCAGTCATGTCTTGTTGTTCTAATCAAGATGCAAAATAACATGCAGAAATGATCCTTCTGGAACACTGTTTCTCATCAGATCTATGTATATGGAGCCAAAGTCAACAATTTTAGCTTTACACTGAAGATAATGACTAGCTAATTTTATTGACACAAATATAAAAGTACACAGCTATCTTGATCATCTTGTTATGCACAGACAACCAATGTTTTTGATGTGTTTGGTTGGGCCATGAAAGGAGGGAGTTCATAAAAACTCTAAGTTGTATTTTTTAAAAAAAACATTGTCCATGCTCATTTCCAGTAGCATGGACCACAGAAGTGCCCTGTATCAGAATTGGTTCTACAGCCACACTAATTCTTGCTTTTAAAAGCCGCAAGGAAAATAGTTTTCAATCAACAGACCTCCGATGTATAATAGAGAGACTACCTAATAGAGATATTTTCCTTCTATATAATCTCCCATGCTGGTTTCTTTTTAACATACCTTAATCAGCTAGTTTTACAGCATCTGCATCATCCCAATTTTCAAATTCTGATAATCTATTGGTTTATATCTCTTAAAGTATAAAAAATATATGCACATAAATTCAAGTGAGATGAATAAGTTTAGGTGAAACCAACAATCAGAACTTATAACCACATAAAGAGAACAAGATCAGGCAAAATCAGCCACTTGCCTCATCATGTTTTTATCATCATCGTCAATCACAAAAGAAGACAAAAGGAACCAAGTATTCAAATAACTAAGATGAAGGGAAAGGATCAGATAAGCACCAGAGTATTCAAATAACTAAGATGAGGGGAAAGGATCAGATAAGCACCAGAGTCCATAAGATGGCTCAATTTTGCGTTTGCATAGCAAAACCTTGTCATCATGCTCCACCAAGCAACCAACAACCTGCAATATTGAACCCAGAGTGAATATATAAGTAATAAAAAAAAACTACAACTTTTCATTATGATTAATATTAACTCTATTTTTTTACCCACGTAGTTGAGTCAGGCTTTGATGGTCACACTGGTTACTAATAACCCTACATTCTCAAAACACAGAACCTGGGTTGGATGCTCATATTGACTTCATCCTGAACTTCAATCTTACTGAATTTGATAATGATCCATGTACATAGAATCAGCTTGGATATGGAGCTGTAGATCTCTCTTCCAATCATCCAGGGTATGAAGTAGTATCATAGGCAAAACATGGGTTTTACTGTCATGTGTGAGAAGCATGCTCTACCAGTATAATAGGTGCACATAAGAGAGATGAATAGCAACCTGATGATTACCAAGCAAGATCCAGCTATCTGAGCATTATGTTGTTCTGGATGGAAGCATTACACGTATCTGGATGAGACTGCATTAGCTTATGTTCAGAATAAGATGATAGAGGTCTAAGATGAAAGTAACATAAGATTAGATGTATCTTTAAAGCAGATCTTTTGACTTAGTGCTTAGCTTCTATCCATCTATGTACTAATTAAGCTGCTAAACTCAGTTATTTGAATCTTACATGCATTAAATTGATTTTCCGAGGGTTTTGGACAGCCAAAAACCATATGATTTATCAAAAAACTAAAGCTGGTGCAGTAGGGCCTGCTGAATCCCATCTGACTCCCACCTGAAACAACAGAATCTGAAACCCTCCACTACATATGTAATAACTTCAATTTGTCCCTTGTTTCTGGTGCATAGAATTATAATGTATCATATTTGAGTTCTAACATGAAAAATTTAAAAAGAAGACATACTTATGAATTATACTAGATAATATCACCAGAGACAAATGCTTATATGAAGATATAGTTCAATGCACTTTTTCTAACTTTTATTGCTTAGGACAGAACAATAAGAGTTATATATAAGAATCAGGATGTGATAATAATTGGTACAAGGACCCAAGAATTTAGGTTCCAGCGGGATGTCCCATAGGACACCGGAACGGGGTACCATCCCATGTATCAGGACATAGCCGTCCCACTAGCATCTCGATCGGAATGTCTTGAGACATCATATATCTCAAGTGTTGGAATGGGGCAGGATGGCAGCATATCCTATTTCATGAGAAAAATGGGACAGCCCCATCCCGTGGGATTTAAAACCTTGCAAGGACCTAACTTGAAGAACCTACATAGCAATCAATTGGACATTGTACTTTATTTCAGATCTGCCTGAACATTAAATTTCCAGACTGGAGTTAGACCACCGAAGCGATATACCACACTCCCTTAAAATGGTCATTATCATAATTACACAAAAGATCAAGAAAAAAAGAATGGGGAAACCAAGGAAATTATGAACTAAATCCAGCAAACCAATCAAAAAAATATTCAGCCAACTGATAAATTGCAGGTGTCAAAAATATGATCTTAACAAGCACGCCACAGAAAAATGACCAGCATTACTGCTCCACTAGTACTCAAAACACCAAGTATATAAACATAATATAATAAAACCTTTTGTTAATGAGGCTCATACAAGAAATAGCATCAGCTATACAAAAAGCTTAAAGCTAACAAGTCATACCATTTTTGGGTTTTCATAGTGGATTCTCCCACAGACTGTACAAACTGCTCTGATCTTTTCTTCCCCATCCGGTATAATTTGCTTAGTTGGGTTCCCACATGCCTGACAGAAGCGGACTTTGGGCTTATGTACCTACAGTGGTTGCATATATAAAGATCGCAAATCTGACCAAGAACCAAAATTCAGAAAACACAGCTCAAATCTTTTAAAATTCAGAATTGAGCAGACACCACAAACAAACTTCTCCACTAAATTTGACTAAAACCAAATCCATTTTCTACTTGTTCTTTCATAAATATCAAATTAGAAATAAATCCAAAACTTAAGCAACGATTCAACTCAGAATCAACTGCTATGACAACCACAAACCAGCAACGCCCAAAATACCACATAATCCGACTGATTAGCAGGTAAACTTTGTATGCAAGCATCAAAATCCATTCATCCGGTTATTTTACTTACCAGTTCTTCAGAAACCATTTTCACTTATTTCCGAAGGAAAGATCAATCATCCAAGAATCCAAATTCTCAATAAACAAGACAAGATCCCACCAATTCCTACTCCCCAAATTCCTCGAAGTAGAAACACGACATCGATCCATAAGAGACGAAGAAATCAAGAAACCACAATAAAAAGATCAAAGATCAGACTCTTTCCACACAATAGGACGAGGAAAGTCCACAGAACTCACCACGGGCGGCGCCACCGCCGGCCCGGAGCCCACATCAGCGGCGGGGCTCGCCTCGGAATCACCGGAAGAACCGGAAGACATCCGAAAGGCCCTGAAACAGGCGCCGTAGCGAGAGCGAGCGATGGGGAGAGTGGAAGAGAGTCCTCGAGGATTGGAGAGGGCCGCGATCGAGGGGAGGGCGGCGAGGCTACGAGGCTTGCCTTGGAGGAGGAACGGAGCGACGACCCCAAATCCAAGAAGGAGGTGGAGGGATCTGAGCATGATTCGGGGGAGAAGAGGATTATAACTCGGAGACTCGGAAGTATGAGTAGTTCGAGGAGGGAGTGGGGCGGCGGACGTTGAGGTCGCGCTTCGGACACATCGCCATCCGGATTGGTGGCTGGGAGGAGCCCGGGGAGCCGGAGACGGGCTGACGGACGGATCGGAAAATCCTGGCCGTCTGGTTGATGGATTCGATTCGCAGTGGCTGTTTTCGACGGATGGAAGGGAGAGATTCCGTGTACCGCGTAGTTTTTAATGGAACGGATAAGGGGGAAAGTAGGTTGAGCTCGTGTTTGGGTCGGTGAGACCCAGTCCTTAATGTTGTTTAAGCTATGATTTAAGAATTTCTCGATGCGTTAGTGGGCATACGTTAAACAAACCAGAGCCGAATGAATTAAGCAAGAATTAATTAAATCCTCTCAGTAATTTTAAGTTTGTCTCTGGTTTGCCTAATAACAAAAATTACTGTATTTTTTTTTCCTTTTTTATTGAACTAGATTGGTTGGAAGTCTAACCAAAATTATGTGAGGCGGAATATGAACTCGAGTCTGATGTTGACACCTGATATCTTTACCACATGAAATAATTGTAACCACAAGACAAGTTATCCTTTAAATGCCTGTTGGGAAGCCCATGCAAGCTCTTGAGAATAAACTCATGTTTATCGGTGGAAGTTGAGGGGGTAAAGATGAAGCTATTGGAAGAGCTCCCTTGAGAATTAACTCTTATTTAGTAGAAGTTGAGGGAAATAGAGAAATTTTAATCTATTAGGAAAGCCCCTCGATGTTGCAAACCCAAAACTAAATGAATTTGCATTGCTCTGGAAGGCAATCTATATTATCTTCCATTTTGTTAAAATTCATATTTTCTTCTCAAAATCTCAGATATTTAGTTATATGGTTTATTCCACAAATAAATTGCTCAAGAATTCAAATAAGTTGCTTAGATGCGAGAGTAACCTATTCTTGAAATATATAATTCATGCCAGAAATCTTTATATGGAAAAAGACAAGAATGAGAGGTCTCATTAGATTGGGGAAACATTCGAACATCACATCTTGATTTTTCTCCTTATCTTAAGAATAGCTAGTATTATTCCAAATTTTGGATAAAACCTTTTATAGGAAACTTAATTTGTTTCACTTCTCTCTCTCTCTCTCTCTCTCTCTCTCTCTCTCTCTCTCTTTCAGCTTCAAATATTTCTCCAGCATAATATATGTTTTTGGGTGAAAGCTTGCAACCTAAAAAAAGAATATGCTTACTTCAAACTCTAACTCAATTTCTATTTTCAACCAAGTAACTTTATTAAAAAATATGAGCAAATTCATCCACCATCACCCTTATTATTTTGATTGAGCTTGTTGATACGGATAATCATCCACACGTGGCATCATCAGAAAAGGCCATTATTCTAGAAGAATGCTAAAAATAACAAGTCTCAATCTTAAGTCGGTAAAATACTAACTTGAAATTCAGCTGACCCATACTATAATCCAATGGAATATCGATTTGACCAAGCCAAAACAGCAATATACCGACGACCTTGTCATATAAATCGGCAATCCACCACCGTCAAAGGTGATCTGACATGATGAAACCTTCTTTCTAAAGAAGATCGGGTTTTCACCAATCCTAACAACAGTAATCCACTTGCATAGCCTCGAGATTAGTTTATGTTCGGACTCTTTTGTTTTAGATTAGTAAAATACTGATCTCGCTCTCCCGCAAAGCCCGTCTGAATTTTATTATATCAAGATCGATGGAACACTGACCTCACCTCACTATAAGATCGGTAAAACATCGACCTCGACATAACAAAAAAATTGATTAAACTTTGTCCACTTCATAATCAAGTCATAGCTTTCCTCCAACCATATTACAACTAATTGCTATCAAAATAAATGATCGACAGCTACATCTCAACTGACCATTCTAACGATCTAACAAATTATTTTTAAGGCTTAAGCAAATTTCTCTATAAATAAAAAAAAAATATTTTTTTTGAAAAGTAAGTTCAAGCACAAAATTCACGGAGCCTAGACTTTATTAAAATCCACTCTCGACTTTTTTACTGAAGAAAGATCAAACTCCTTCTCCACTCAAGCCTTCTCATACTATCTTTCTATCTTTCATTTCTACTATCTATTGATAAGATTTCAACTGACTTAAGCATCGGAGGATCCTAAATTAAAAAATACCTATCGATTCTTAAACTTTTTCTTGAACCGTAATCTCAGTCAACCTAACCCTTGATCAACTCTCCAGCATAAATTTTCTACAAGACCTGCTACAACAAAGCCTATTACCGGCATATGTTATCCTAGTGCACTGCACCTCGTTCTTCTGATATTCTCTAATTTTTGATAGCTCCACTTCTTTTCTTTTTTTTTTTTTGGTAATAAGTGGGCTGAAAGCTATTATTAAAAGCAGAACCAGTTACAAAAAGTTTCACGACCTCTAAAAACAGTCTATACTTACAGAGATAACATGAGATTGATTATACAAAAGGTAACGTATACAAAACCCAAAACAGCCCAAAATGTATAGAAGAGCAAAAACTTCTGATAATTGTAAATTGGTAGGAAGTCCCACATACTTGTGAAAGGCTGCCATATTTGCATGAGCATCGTGGTAATGGAGCCATTTGATGAACCTGCATATTTATGATTGGTAACATGAAGATCCTTAATGAAGGAAAGATGCATCAATGTGTCTGCATGCATGAAATGAAGGGATCTAAAATAACTGATGATATCCAGCTGCATTGGTGATAAGGTAATCTTGTAGCATGATGTATAATGGTGAGAATCAGCATTAGAAGTGAAACATAGACCCCAAGTAATAATTTGTTGAGAACAAATTACAATGCCAGCAGCTTCACCCCACTGTATAATAATATAATATCCCTGCCCATGACTAATCATTGAATGCCTGGTGGAGATTTTGTGAGTCTCAAAACTGAATGCATAATAACAACAAAGTGCCTGAAAATACAAAAAGCTTTGCGACCCCAGTCAATACGTGCAATAACATTGAACGGGCAACAGAGTATTCTTGAATAGAGAATAGATAATCTGTAGTAGCGAGGGAATGTATATGTTGTAACAGGTGTAAACATGAGCAACGAACAGTACAAGAATATGTTCTGTTCAACAAAGTAGAGCAAACAATTGTTTGAAACACCTTATGAGATTTATAATCAATTAGCACTATAACCTGCATCAAACAAGAACAATGGTTAGTGAAACACTCCTCCATTATCATGAATTTCTTTTGCTTTTGTTTTTTCCTTTGCTCTTTTTTCTTTTCTTTCGTTTTTGCCTTTTCATCTTTTTCTTTTTTCTCATTATTTTTTCAATTCCTCCCTTCTGTTATTCTGTTTTCATACTGGGAAACAATAACAGTATGTATTGTGCTCGACCACATGGGATTCAGCATTATTATGAAGCTACCAATGAGGATGCTAAACGTCCGAATACATTGTTGTAGCAGTAATAAAAGCATGTTCCAGCGGAAGAATAACCGCATCATAACATAGAGCAATTGCTGAAGTAGAGATGAAAATCCTTTCTTGGCTTGCAGATGTTGAACAGATGAGATGAGATCAGTAGAATCATGGACCAAGTTTCCATATTGAGTGGACGATAATACCAGAAGGAATAATGTAGCACATTGAACTCTTGACTGAGATGGATGTACCACCAACATAGGATACCGGGTTTATAATTTAAGCTTTCAAAGCCACCAATTCTTCTTCCAGAATATACTGCGAAACAGCAGGGGCATGCAGCATATTTAATAAGTAAAACATGAGCGTCCATTTACAGTTTCCAAAAGAATACTGGACTTGCAAATGAGGAGCAGGAGCTGATTCCCCATGCTGATAATCATGACATTTCAAATGTATTTGAAACTTGGCAACTATTTTTCCACTACTTTTCTTTTCCAATTCCTCTTTTTGTACTTCTTTTATTTCTTTTTCTTTTTCTTTTGCTTGCAGTAACTCCTTAACCTTTTTATGCTTTTGAAGAATCTCAGATGTTTTGACATTTGACATGATGATGACAATATAGATGGGAAAATGAAAACCAGAAGGATGGATAGTGAGTCGATGTGGAAGAGATTGGCGTAGACATGAGACAAGGACATTGAGAAAATTGGAGGTAGTAGATAGGAAGCTTAAGACAGAACACACAGAGCAGGCAGCCGATTGGCAGGAAGAAACAGCAAGGGAAACAAAGATAGGACCAGTGAACATCCGGGGTGCACGAAAACGAGCACCTTCCATTGTAGAAAAGGTTGTCGATGTTGTGAATTATCCATTACGTTGAAAATTAACTCCATAGGCATCTGCATGAAGAAAGTAAAGACAATTAGTATCCACCTGATCCTCAGACACCCAACGAAACTCACCATTCAATGCTCTGTTAGCGAGATAGTCTGCAACTTGGTTAGCTTCTCTATAGATATGGATCGCCTGGAATAAGGAACACGAAGCTTTCCAGTGCCAAATGTCCTGCAAAAATACATTATGCTTAACCTTAGTTGGCTTAGGAAAATTTAGCCAAGAAACCACCGTTGCTGAGTCCCCTTCAAGAATAATGTGGGTGGCTTTTAGAATAGAAACAGCCACTTTAACTCCTAACCAAGCCGCTATCAGTTCAGCAAAAGGAACCGAAGCAGTACATAAAGTCCTGCCACCTGCATAAATTAGACGAGAAGTGTGATCTCTTATGACATAGGCAGCAGCAGCCTTATTCGAATGCACTGAACCATCGAAATTAACCTTGAAAACCCCAAAGGGAGGAGGTAGCCATGAAACCAATATAGGACTGTTTTTAGGAACAGAACAATGAGTGAGACTACCCCAGTGCCTTGACGGGGCCAAGGAATTCATGTTCAGATACATCGAAGCCTTTCGGCAAAGTTGAGTTGGTAATGAACCAAGTTGATTAAAAACCCTGTCATTGTGATTTCGCCAAATCATCCACGTGAGGCAAGCCACGAAATCTTTGTGATTACTATTTACCAAAGGATTTGTTATATATTGAAACAAATCAGGCAAACTAGTAAAAAAAGTGCCAATACCATAAGTGTTAGACAACTCTTGCCAACACATTCTAGCAACAGGACAAGTCAAAAGAACATGGACACTATCTTCGATAATCGTAGGACAAATATCGCAATATAAATTCTGGGGTGGGATGATGTTACAATGAACGAGTAAGTTTTCTGTAGGCAATCGATTCCATCCAAGTTGCCACCAGAAAGTACAAACACGGAGGAGATTTTCAGCTACCAGATCTGCAAAAAAAGATGCTGATTTATAATAGTGGATTGAGAAGAAATGATAGAATCCATATCTTTCAAGGACAGGTGAGGTAATTTGGTGTTAGCCCAAATGAGATGGTCAGCATGATCTAAGGCCGGTATAGGGATCTTAAGGATTTGATGAACTAAGTCTTCAGAAAATAAACTATTTAGTTTCTGGATATTCCAATCCCGGGATGCATCAATTAACTCAGCCACCTTTAGATCAGCAGAGTACTCCAGAATATTTAAGAAGGTAGGCCATGAGTTTAAAGGATAAGTAGAGATCCAAGGATCAATGTATACTTTTATAGAGTCACCAGATCCAACCATCCACTGAAAGTTTAACCGAATCTCCTGAGCTACATTGCATATCTTGGACCAACTGGTGGATGTGTGTTGCGGTTTCTTATAATGAATCCAAGATCCTGTAAATTTATACTTGGCTCTGATAAGCTTAGCCCAAAGAGAGTCAGGATCTAAAAGGAGTTGAGCAGCTAACTTACAGAAACACTGATGCTTCCTTTGGTATAAAGAAGTAATACCCAAACCTCCCTCAGATTTAGGGGAGCAAACCCGCTCCCAAGCAATACGATGAAAGCCTCTTCTATCAGAAGAATGTCCCCATAAAAAGGAACGCATATCCCTCTCGATAAGATCAATAATAGACAAAGGAATATGCACAACAGATATAGTATATAAAGGCAAGAAATTAAGAACCAATTGGACAAGGTTGCCTCTCCCTGCAAGAGATAAAGCTCTCCATTTCCAAGCATCAATTTTGTGAGTTATTTTGCTGAGAAGAAATCGACATTGAGCTCTATTTAAAGAATAGCCTGACAAAGGAACCCCAAGATATGTCCATGGCATCTGCTGTTCAGAAATATGCATGATATCCAAAATGGATGCTTTAATTGTGGGATGGGTAGAAGGACTAAAGCAAATAACGGATTTGGTGTAATTGACCTGCTGACCCAAGTGATAGCAGTAAGCATCGATAATCGCAGCTAAACAGATTGCATTTCTAATAGAAGCACGAGTGATTAGGAGACAGTCGTCAGCATAAAAAATGTGAGATATATGCGGACCTTGTCTAGGATGATAACCATGCAATAACTGATTATGAACAGCAGAATTTAAAAGGTTAGAAAAAATTTGAGCAGCTAAAATAAATAAGGTGAAAGAGGACAGCCCTGCCTAAGACCACGAGTGCCCTCAAACCACTCCGTAGGAGAGCCATTGATAAGCAAAGCATACTGTGGATAAGCAATACAAGCCTGAACCCAATCGATAAAATTATGATGGAAACCATATTGATTCATAATGTGGAAAAGAAACTTCCAATGGACCCTATCATAAGCTTTTTCCATGTCTAGTTTAATCATCATGAGACTACGGGATCTAGATGCCTTAATCATAGAATGCATAATTTCTTGAGCAAGAAGCACATTTAAAGTTATATGATGACCAGGCATAAAGGCTCCCTGTTCCTCCAAAATAAGATTGGGCAGTAAGCCTTGAAGCCGGTTAACTAAGATCTTTGCCAGAATTTTGTACAAGGTGTTACATAAACTGATGGGCCTATAATCATGCGGAGATCGAGGGTTGGACTTTTTAGGCAAGAGCACAATGAAGGTTTTTTTCCAATAGTCAAGGATGAAGTTGATCTGAAAAAAATATTTAACTGCAGCAACAGTATCATGCTTAATTAAAGACCGGAAGATTTGAAAGAAAAAAGTAGGAAACCCATCGGGACCAGGGGCTTTATCAGAGTGAAGGCTGCAAAGCGCCCCTTCAATTTCCTCTTCTGTAACCCCCCGACATAACTCCTCATTCTAATTAGGCGTAAGCATGGGATGAGTTAAAGGGTAATCTAGGTTCCCAAGATGGTCATCGGCCTGCCACCGATTTTTGAAGTGATTGACAAAAGATTGAGATATGGCATGAGGATTTGTTATGCAATCATTATTTTGATCATAGATATAGGAAATCCGGTTTTTTCAACGATGCATAATTGTTGATAGATGAAAATAACTAGTATTTGCATCACCTTCTTGAAGCCAAGTATTGCGAGATTTTTGTCTCCACATGATCTCTTGTCTATAAAGATTATCATGATATTTGGATAATAAATTTAGCATTAATTGATGTAAGTTAGGAGACAGACCATTAGAGTTAGCTTCTTGAATTTGCATTTCATACAATTGGTCATATAAATGTTTACCTTGAATACATAAATTACCCAATTTCTGCTTCCAATGGATGATTGCTCGACGAACATTGTGAAGTAATAAAGGTAATCGTATTCCAGGAGAGTGATTGCCATCACAAGTCCAAGCATCACGAACAACATGTTTAATGTCCCCATAGGATAACCAAAATTTCTCAAACCTAAAAGGCACATGACCTCTATTCTTTGATTTGAGATAGAAATTAAAATAGGACAATGATCAGAAGCAAAATGAGTTAAATGATGAATGCTGGATTCAGAATAAACATCCAACCAACTAGGGAGGCAAACACACGATCAATTCTTTCCCAAACTCTAGCTTGCCCAAGGCAATTGTTGCACCAAGTAAATTTAGGACCCCGGAAGCCCAAATCAATAAGGCCAGAAGTACGAAGGAAAGATCTAAATTCATGAACTGCTCTATCGACTCTAAAAGGCTTACCTCCCCTCTTATCCTCGGAGTGTAAGATGCAATTAAAGTCACCAGCAATAAGCAATGGGGTTTCTAAAGCTAGCACCACCTGCACTTGGCTCCAAACCTGACAGCGATCAAATGCAGAAGTACTTGCATAAATAACCCCCAAAATCCAGGTAGGTTCGTTAGATATGGAAATAACACCAAGAGCTAGTTGTCTATTAGTATGCATAAAATGTATCGCACCTAAATTTTTAGCCCAGGCAACAATGATACCCCTGAGAGACCCATTGCAGGAATGAGATAGACCTCCCATCTAGGACCTAAGAACCACTGGATCCGGGACAAGGCCAAGCTTGACGATCTAGTCTCAAGAAAACACACAATATCAGGTCTATTTAGACGCATTAAAGTTTTAGCATAATTTGCAAAGGAGGGCTTAGCAGCCCCCCCTGCAATTCCACACTAAAACGTTCATTTTGATTGGTTTGGAGATAAATTTGGATCTAGGTCTATGTTGGGCGAGTCATGAACACTATCAGACCCTAGATCCCCATCTAACTTGGACAAATCTTGAGAATCACTTAAAGTAGAATGCAAACGAGAGACAATCAGTTCATGAGACTGTTGATCAGGCTGATCATGGCACTCTTGATTGACTTTTTTCTCCCTCTCCTGCATGGTAAGTTCAATATTCTTGTTATGCATATCAACAGATTGGGATGTAGAGGTTCCTACCTTTTTCCAAACCTTAACAACCTCCCCTTTAATTCGGGATGAAGGGTCAGTATTACTGCCCAACCAAAGGCTCCCGAGCTTGTAATAAAAGTTTAGCTTGAGGAGGAGAATTAGCTCCTGGGGATGACCTATTAACTTGGTTCTTCTTGGGAGATCTCTTCCTTTTGCCTTTTTTGCCATTTACATCGGCAGATTGAGCCGAAAATATCAAAGATTCAGTTACCTCCATAGCTTGTATATTCTGACTCTCCTCGGAATTTATATTCATCAATGGAGAGAAGACCGACTTAGACACGGTCAACCCAGAAGTCACCTTCTTTTGATCTCGAGGAGGGGATCGGCTGGCCGTTTTCTTAGGTTGTGTCCAAGTCGAAGTTTGCTGGGCTGATTTATGGTCAGGATTGGAACCAGATGGGGCAACCGGAACCCTGGTTGCTCTGATCCAGGGGCCAAAGATCACATCTTCAGCGCCATCTGAGGTTGAACATCCACAGGATTCAACAGTTACCCCTATTTTTCCGCAGGCATAACAGATGTCCAGCAAATCCTCACAAACAAATTGTTGCCACGGATAGGTATTCTTGACCCTAATCCTTGCACCAGGGCAGACGGGTTTAAAAAGATCAACTAATATGCACGCTCGAGCAAAACCCATCCTGGAGGAGGAAATAGTCCACTGATCGAGAAACAGTGGAACACCAGCCAGTGCAGCTATCTTACAGATTTTTTTCAGGTTCCCATTATTCCAGAGGTAATTCTGGGAGTCTCATCCAGATCTTAACTTTAGAAATAACATCACGGCCAGGTCGAAAGCCCGGCCTCCAGGGTTCTAAAGCTAAGATCTGGCCGGCTAAAGACCAAG
This sequence comes from Cocos nucifera, assembly GCA_006176705.1. NCBI lineage: Eukaryota > Viridiplantae > Streptophyta > Magnoliopsida > Arecales > Arecaceae > Cocos > Cocos nucifera. The sequence continues at coordinate 2,206,082 of QRFJ01000111.1, read as the reverse complement.
GACCTTGTTCCAAGATCCGGGTCCGGTCCTCAGCAGAAGAACATACAAACAGAACAAAACCCTCTGGTAAAGCCAAAACCTGAAATTCCCCTTCGATTTTCCACCGGATTCTCGTTTCTTTTTCAATAAAGTCTAAAGGAAAACCCCTACCCAAGAACTTACCGATCAGAGCGAGTCTCCATCGATCAACAGAAGGTTGAATGTCATCCTCTGTGAAGACGACAACTTGCTGGAATCTCCTCTCAAGCATAGCCACCTCCAAGTCCGTGGCTTTGGCTGTCTCCCACCTAAATCTCCTGGGCCCTTGAACCACCTGGGACCAAGGCCTCGAAGGAGTCCCTTGTTTAGCATGTGGAGGATAAGAGGGTGCTCGTGGAGGCGAGGCTCCTCCACCAAGATTTTCGGAACCCACCGCTCCACCCGACCCCATCACAGATTTTCCTTTCAATTCAGCCGAAAATCTCCCGATGACATCTGGATCTCCTTCTTGGACGGAGGAAATCCTCGCTGAAGCTTTCGCCGGACTTCCGGGAGCCAAAGGTACCTCTGAATATTAGATCTCCGTCTTGGACGGAGGAAATCCTCGCCGGACTTCTTCTTCCTTCCGTATTAGCTCTCTGTTTACTTGAATATTTTAGTGACGTGTCATATAGATTTTGTATCCATGCTCAGATTATTTGGTGACAATATAAATATCTTAAGAGCATTTACCGAGTCTAAGCATCACAAATTTTAATAAAACAAAGCAACGGACCATGAATAGTGTAAATAATAGCAAGCGGGTAGCTTCAAATCAGGAGAATGCGTGATCAATCAAAAGTTTGTAATAATTATGTATTTATTATTTTGAAAAAATATTATTTACAATTAAAAATATTTGAAAAATAATAGTTCAAACAAGTGGCCCGTATTTTTCTTACAATTAACTGTTGTTTGGTGTTATAGCTGGGGCTGCGAATTAGCCATGTTGTCCATAAATAAATAGGTCAAGAATGAGCAGATGAGCCAACATAGGTTCCATTGAACCCATACAATTATGAAATAAAGTAAGCTCAACATCATTTAAATTTTACCACATAAATAAGCTGACTTGAATCATGTTGGATTTGCAAAAAGAATAAAATTAAAAGCTCATATGACGAAAACTGTTTTAATACATGGGGTGAGTCTGAGGAGCTTAGTACTGTCGCTCATCTGTGACCTTAGTTTAATGTTCAATAAAAATCGAAAAATAATCACCATAAAATAATAATTATTTTTATTTCTAAATATTTTCCGTTTAAAAAAACAGTCGTTATTTCGATTGTAGCGGTAAAATAACGGAAAGGAGCATATCCGTCGCTCGGGATAACGGCGGAAACTTTTTTTTGGCGGCCCTAGGCTAGATGGGCTTCTCCGGCGTCGAAGAGCTGCGATAGCGCGAGAGCAGCAAAACCGGAGGTCATGTACGGGATTTCGACCTCCTCCCCTCCTCTCTTTCGTTCTCTTGCTCCCAAAATCTCCTCCTCCTTCCCTTCCTCACATTCTCCTCCTCTTCCATCTCTTCCTTTATCGCTACCCAAAACCCACTCTCGTAGAATTGTGGCGATGGCCATGTCGGGGACTAGAATCCCGACCGCGTCGCTCGAATACATGGTCGTGAAGCCGCCATCACACCCCACGTACGATCTGAAATCCGTCATCGCCCTCGCTCTCTCCGAAGACGCCGGTGATCGAGGTCTGGTGACCTTTCTCTTTTTATCTTTCCTTCTTTTTTATGGAGAGGTGATTTCGGAAGTGGATTTTAGTTGTGAAATTCTAAAGTAATTCGTGAGTTTTTGTTTGAATTAACTTAGGTCCGTTCCCTATTTATCTACACGTGAGCTCTAGAGTTGTGTGAGCTCTAGAGTTGTGGATCAATATGATTCTTATTTCATGGCTTGTGCTTTGGTCGATTGATCTCTTCTTTTTCTATAATTAATATGTTCAAAGTTTAAATTTTGAAGGATTAGATGCTGGATAAGTACGATATATTTCGATATTTAGCATTAACTTTAGATGGTGTAATGGTGCTTGGGAATTATATTATTTTTTCCCTCTATAAGCTATGTTCATTATCATATAGGTAACAAAGTTTGGAAGCAAATTTCTGTTTTTTAATGTATAATTGAGCAATGTTGAAGCACCGATTATAAATTCATTCATCCTTGTAATAAGCGCCTTTCATAAACCGTTTTATGCGATATTCTCTGCATGCTGCGACAAAGTAGTTTTCATGTAATCATTTTCTGAAGGCCTTGTTTTACTCTAGCGGACAAATATTATACATTTTTGTAGCGTTATTTAATCCCTCTTTTCCCATACTGTTGTCTAGGATATGTGATTCAAATTACAGATATGAATTCCAATATCCGTTCTCCAAGGGTGGCCATAAGGCGCCTGACTGAATAGCATCTTCGACCTTGCTTTCTCCTTCAACATATTATATTGTTTAAATTCACCACAAAACTTCAGGGTTAGCTATGATTGAAATACTTGTAATAACACTCAAAAGCTTGTCCTAAAATAGTCAGAGCTCTATCTTGAAGTTTCTTATGGAAGTCTGCCCCACCCATGAAACTGTCAGAAAGTAGGTATCTTCTTATGTTTAATACCTAGTTGCACTAAATGGGAGATGGAACAATGCAAACTCTTAGCTGCAAGAGCAGGGGTCTGGCTGGTCTTAAAGAACAAAAGCAATAAGGAACTGTGGCACAAAAACTAACTTAAACTGTCCTTGATGCATCGGCATCTTGGAAGTGGGGGAAAAGATAAATTATTCTCTAGAATGGTACGTCAAGCAATCTTGGCTTGATTTATGTTAAATGATAATAGTTTTTGTTACAAAAGAAGTCAGCAGCTGAAGATTCCAGACTGGACAGAACACTTGCTTCTTTGATCTCAAATGTTTCTCTGCAAGAAGAGATCCTTCAGATATGCTTTCTTCTAAAGAAGCAGAGAATATATGATCTAGGTCCTGTATAAATAGGAGGCCTCTCCATAAAATCTATTGTACATGGGATCTGCATTACAATACTGAATGCTGACACTTGTGTTCTTGTTACAAACATCTTCAGTAGTTTCTCAAATATTTTGATGCTACAGAGACCAGAAATATTTATACAATATTTTGCAGTGGGAAGTCCTGTGGAGCCTGTATGACTGTTATCTAGCTTCTTGTTTTCTTTGTATTGAGACAGGGGACGTAACTTGTTTAGCCACTGTTCCGGTGGACATGAAAGCAGAAGCCCACTTCATTGCAAAGGAGGATGGGGTTGTTGCTGGAATTTCTCTTGCAGAGATGATTTTTAATGAGGTTGATCCGTCATTAAAGGTATAACTCCTCGCCATAAATTCTCCAAGCTTCAATATAATGCTTTCTGGTTTCACTCAGCAGAATTTTTCTGGATAATTTCATAGGTTGAATGGTCTCAGAAAGATGGAAACTATGTTCACAAAGGCATGCAGTTTGGCAAAGTATATGGTAGAAATTTAGAATTATAACATCAGTTGGTCTTTTGAGCATACTCATGAGAATGCTCGTTTATTTTTCTTTTTTGTTTGTTATGTTAAGGTTGTGCACGCAGCATTATTGTGGCAGAAAGGGTTGCCCTCAATTTTATGCAAAGAATGAGTGGAATAGCAACACTAACGAAGGTAGCTTTCCATGTATCAACTAATATTCCATGATCTTTTTCCCAGCCTCAATCAGAATAGCTTGACATTTTGCATGGTTTGTTATGCAGACATTCATTGTGTTGTGTTGGGTTTGCTAGGGTTGTAGTGGTGAAGATAGCTGAAATTATACTGCTCTTTTATGTAAAGTCCGTCTTGAATTTGTAGAGAAAACATAAATTTCCAGACCAAGTTTACATCAGTTGAGGTCATGCCTTTCACATCTAATGCGTTCAGATTTATGGCATCCTTCTCATTTTTATAATTTTTATGATGTATTTTCTGAATGCAAGGCTAATGCTGGGAAGATTTTGCTGTTTGGCAACTCTTACATGACTGCAAGCAAGCGATTAACGTTTTATCCTTCACGTATTTTTCTTGGGTGCTTGTTCTTATGAGGCAAAAAATTCTGTCAACTAGTCTTTTCATATGTTGCTCCCTGCTTTCAAGTAGATTTTCAAAATACACATGCACATGTGCATACACGACTCACATGAGAGCATGAGAGGGAAAAAATTGCCCCTCATTCATATTCTTCAACACAAGTTTGCTTTCTTTTTATTTGGAGTTACTTTTATTATAGTGGTATAGACAAATCATCTTTATGAGCTTGCTCCATTATCTTCTACTAATGCATATGTAAAAAAATTCCTTAATTTTTTTCTTATTTGATTCTTTGTATCCTTTGTGGCTTACTACACATGCACTGGAGCGCAATCACTATTCTCATGTTATTTACCTTGCAGTCTCTTGATTGCAAACATTGATGATCCTTACAACATGGCCATGTCATTGTTGTCTCACGCGCGCGCACGCGCAGACGCCCACACACACGCGTGCACCCACATGCACACCTGTGCGCGTGCGCGCATGCCCGTACGCACGCACACACCCACACGAACACCTGCATGGATGTGCAGGCGGGCGGGCACCCATGCGCACACATGTCATTGTTGTCACACACGCACACACATGCACACGCACATGCGTACACACACACACAGAGAGACAGAGAGAGAGATCTATATATCTCTGTGTGTGCGTGCACGCATGCGGGCACATTCTTCTGTAGCTTAGTGTGAGATGATGCAAATATGCATTTTGTCAAACCTCTTAGCAATCAGCTTACACTTTGGTCTCACTTTTGGCTTCTGCATTCCACATACTTGATTCAACTTTTAGACTATTATTATCTAAATATTCCTTTGTAGTCCCTGTTTAGAAACGTTCTTATTCTTGTCTGGTTAATTATGATTACAACATGCATAATGTGTGCTTATCCAGTAAATCATGAACAACTTCATGTTCTGAAATAAATTGGCTATATATTTTAAAAAATTATTCCTTTCATGCGATAGAATGAATGTTTTAAAATTTTTTAGGATTTTTTTTTCTTTTGTGTTTATCATTGTTACTTGTTACTTTTGTTAAGATTATTTTATTCATCTGTAATTTCTGTAGGCTATGGCAGATGCTGCACATCCTGCATGCATCTTGGAGACGAGGAAAACTGCTCCAGGCCTACGTTTGGTGGATAAGTGGGCGGTCTTTATCATATCACTTGCTTGTGCTGCCATTTTTTATTTATATGTTCTACTTATTATACTGACTGCTGTCTCAATACTTAAATAATTAGGTACTTATTGGTGGAGGAAAAAACCACAGGATGGGTCTATTTGATATGGTAATGATAAAAGATAACCATATATCAATAGCTGGAGGTGTGACAAATGCTATGAAATCAGTAGATCAGTTCTTGGAGCAAAAGAATCTTCAAATGCCTGTTGAGGTACAGCCTATATGTCTCCCCAAATAAACAATTTACTTAATGTAAAAGCCTGTAAATCATGAATATGCATGTATTATCGTTCTGTTTTCTATAAAGTTTAACAGCCACCAACAGCTTCAACTATTTCTTGCCTCAACTATCCTATTAAGACATATTACATACCATTAAAATTAAGCATCAGTCTGGGTAATGATAAGCATTTAGACTTGTAGGCATTTAAGATCTCTCAGTCATATGACTGTAATTATCTTTTTTGGGTTTGCTCTAATTTTTACTATGCAATACTGGCCTTTGTATCTGTTGGCAATGATAAAGTGTTTCTCTCAGTTGGAAATTAATGTAACACCATGAATCAGGTTGAGACAAGGACATTAGAAGAAGTAAAGGAAGTATTGCAATATGCAGCTCAAAATAGGACTTCTTTGACCTGGATAATGTTGGACAATATGGTTGTTCCTCTTCCAAATGGGGATGTGGATGTTACAATGCTTAAGGATGCAGTTACGCTGATAAATGGTAGATTTGAAACTGAGGTAACCGTCCCCACACACAAACCCCCCCGCCCCCCAACCTCCTTTTTAAAGTCATGCATCTCCATATAGCTAGAAAAGTATTAACTGTTGATATTGTTTTTATAGAACAGTTAAATTTACATTGGTCTTTGTCAACTTCCGTCAACCAACTGTTCAATATAGATTCTGTTGTTTGCTGACATTTTATATGGAACTCTCTGTTAAGCAAAGGAAAATGTAAAAGACAAAAAAAATACTTCTCAAGCAGCCTTTCTTTGTAATTGGTCTTTGAAACATAATGGCATCTTTTTTTTCTCTTTGATTATTTTCTTTTGATGCATATACTGTTGCCCCACCACTCTGTCTGAAAAGTGGAATGTATAGTTAAGTTCCATCCATGGTTGCTGATTATTTCTTTTCTGAATTCGAATACACTTGTAAAAACTGTCAAATTGGCATGATGTCATGCCTTTTCTCAAACTTGCTTCTCTGTGGTAAATGCTTGACGACAATTCAATTGGTCCCATTGTATGAGTAAATCCATAGCTTTAACTGTTGTTGGTATCAACTGTACTGTCTTGGGGATACATGCCAGAGTATGTGCTTTCATGTGCATATGTGGTTGGTAACTTGGTATGTATGTACTGCTAGGATTTGCTGCCTGCCCACATGTAAACTTCAATCGGCTCGCTAGATAAAAAGTGGGCGAACTTTCAAAAGCTTTTATTTGTCAATTATTCTGCTCATAAATTTTTGCCTTTAGTACTGACCTTTGTGCTATTCTTAAAAGACAATAATATTTGATAGTTAATGGATGCTAAATGTAGTTGAATGTGTGGTCCTGAATATCTGGAGCCATTTTGTTATCATAGCTAAAGTGCCGATCCATGGAGGCCTATAGGTATTAACTATTTATGTGCTTTCTGCCCTCTGATGCCTCTTGTATTTCTACACTTAATTGGAAAAGAATGCTAATACAGTCTTGATTGATGTTGATTCCACTTATGTGCGCATATTATGCGATGCTATAGAAATTATAATGGCAAAAGACAAACAGCTTAAATTGCTAGAGCTTATTCTGTTGATCATTAAAGAAAAAGCATAATTTGATAATAAGAGCCTGACTTGAGCAATTTTTGTCATTGGCTGGATATGCTTGTAATTCAACTTCCATTTAAGGTGCCTGAAATTGCTAAAACTGTTTATGATGACAGGCATCTGGAAATGTCACCCTTGAAACGGTGAATAAAATTGGACAAACTGGAGTAACATACATTTCCAGGTAACAACATATCTCTGTTTTTGTTCTCTGCAGAAATTGAATTTAAATTTGATCTCTAAAAAAATCTTTGCTATTATGGATTTTCCAAGTTCTAGGCCTGCTTCTATAGCAGACTTCATTGTATAGTAAATAAATCTTTTTAATCACAACCTTCTTGAATGGTATTTTGTGGCAAATATCATAAATGCTTGTACGACCACCTTGTCACCCAAATATACATTCATGGATGCATACATGTATCCATTACAAAACATATTGTTTTGAAACTATCAATCTGCCTTGATTTTATATATTTTCTTGCTCCTGGTTACTTCATATAATATTTCTACTTGCTTAATTATAGCTTTATGACATTACAAGTTGGTGAAATTGAGAATCAAAACGAAGATTGTTTGAGCATTTGGAATGAAAATAAGGAGTTTGGGCTATAATTTAGGTATTATGGAAGTTTGGAAAGACTGAACAATGTTGAACTTGTTGGTTATTTTCAAGCAGAGTTTTATTTCTTTTTACATTGTATTTGACTTTACATTATGCTGAGTGACAAGACTTTTTGAGTGATCTAGGAAAGAGTGAACAATGTTGAACTTGTTGGTTATTTTCAAGCAGAGTTTTATTTCTTTTTATATTGTACTTGACTTTACATTATGCTGAGTGACAAGACTTTTTGAGTGATCTAGGGTGTGATATGCTTGGAAATATACCAGCTGGCCAGCATGGCTCTTTGAGATAATCTGGAGGAGATTTGTGATCTCAATCTAGTAATTATAGGGTCAAGTAGGTAGAGTTCTTTCTTGATTGAGTAATTTTGAGGAAAGGTGGCCACACGAAAGGAATGTTCTGCTCTGATTTTATGATGGTCAGCAGGTGGATCCTTATTTGGTTAGGCCCTTCTCTCTCATGCTGAAAGCAGAATAGTTTTGCAGTTGTAAAAGATCTGGAGCTTAAGTTCCTCTTATCATGCAAAAGTTTTGTTCGTCTGTTTGAGATCTTTCGGTCAAAAAATGTTGGCTTTAAATTCTAACTTTTTGTCTAGGTTCAAAATTTTCAGGGAAGGAAAAAATGTTCTATCATCATTCTTTGCCTTTGTAGAGTTTGGCCAACTTTCGTTCTCTTGTTTCATTTCAAGCCTCACCCATTTTTGACTACAGAGAAGACATGGTGGGAAGTTGGTTAGTTCCACGTTTCACTGAAACTTGCGTTTTGAGCACAGACATATTACTGAAACTTGACCTCAATGAGATGCTCGTTTGCTACCCTTTGGCACTGAATTTAGCCATAAAATCTCTTGACAACGAATGAGGTGAAGATGGTGATCAGAACAATATGATCAGCGGTCATACTTTCATGCTAATTTTATACGGTTAATACATTTTTAGGGTTTGTCTCCATTTGCTAGTGATTGTAGACATAGTAAACCATATAGTTTACTGTTACTGGAATTATCATTTCAAAACTGTTAGACCTCATGTAGATTTCAAGACTAAAGAGTTTGCACTGGAATTTGCCTGATTCTTATAATAAGCAAGCTAGTTCTCAATCTAAGATTCCTTTTCCTTCATTCTGAAAAAGCAGTTTCCTTCGACAATCTAAATTTCTTCCAAACATATATGCGGGCCGGTCAGAATTTTTTCAATGTAATTTTTGTTTCTAATTTTGTTTGAAATCTTTTTGTGTAATTATAACCAACATCTACATCCAATCAACCTGTTTGATTTTAACTTGTGGAAGAAAATGGATTTTTTGGTTGATTGGTCTGCCTATGAACAAATTACTCTCAGTGAGACAACTGTTATTTAAAATGACTATGATGATGTTGGTTTTGCAGTGGAGCATTGACACACTCTGTGAAAGCGCTTGATATCTCCCTCAAAATAGACACAGAGCTTGCCCTTCAGGTTGGAAGGCGTACAAACCGAGCCTAATAACTTCAAAAGTTACTTGTTAAAGCCTCCTACTCGGTGTGCATCTTTTCTGCTGTCAAGTTGTTTCCTGACTGGAGATTCATAGATCATCTCTATTTTTTTCTGAGTTTTTGACCATTATCAAGAGATGTAAATTTTGTTACGGATTGTACTCAGCTGCTCCTTTTTAATCAAACCACTTCAATATCCATAGACTGTTGTCGGGCATATATCATAAATTTGAGACCCCAGGACAACCTAGGGCTGTACCTGTTTCAGCAGTGCATTAAAGCAGGAAGCTAAATTAAAAGGAAAGAAGTTCTTATCTGACTGGAATAAACGAATAAAGTTGCCCGAAGATGAACTATCCTGGTAAGGCCATGGGTAGGATGGGTCATCTGACATTATAATTGAATGACTCCATAAATTACATCTTCTTTTTTCTTAACAAAATTTGATATTTCCAAAATTTAATGCAATCAGGGAATGTTTTCTATCCTTTTCAAACTTGTGTGTACTTTTGAGAAGGCTTCCTGTATAATGAGTTACAGTAAAATTTGTTTGCTAAGAAACTACTTTCCCATGCAGATGTCTTCCAAATAGCATGACTCTTACCTAAGTTTCCGCTCAGTGTTTGTGGTTGACCGGAGACTGCTGAGTTGTGGATGGCATGTGACATGCACCGTTGCATCGCCTCTATATCGCACTTCGTAGACCAAATGGTCAAAAACTGGTTCTTAGAAATTGCTGGTTTGGTGAACCTTCGACGTTGGAGCTGTTGCATACCATGGCTAGTGTTGGCTCTCTCCCAACCCCTCTCAAATAAATGTAGCTTGACTTCCAATTTTTCTCCAAATTCAAATGAATCTTTTTTTTCCTTTTTTTTTTGGGGTTGGGGGGGGGTGTTGTAGCCAATTCAATAGTATCTTTACTTCAAAGGAAAATGCATTATACTTTAACAAAGGTTAGAGTAGAAACATCATGCTAACACCAAATCAATTGAGTGAAGCACACCCCAAGGATGACAAAGTCTAAATCCAGAGGACCAAGGGACATGATGGCGGATGAAACAGGTTGGCATGTCAAATTTGTTCAGCTTCAGCGAAGATTTTTTATTTTTTGGAACACCTTTTCCTTGTTGAATGTTTTTCGTTAGAAGTATTGTTTAAATAAATTAAGGTCTAAGCGGTCGTTTTCCTGAATACGTGATTTCAGGAAAGCTGGAATAAAAAATCTTTAGTACCTTCGAATATGTAGCTGCTTTGGTCATCGTACATACGCTGATTTCAGGACCTTCGAATTCTCTAAATTCTGTATCTAAGGAAAGCTGGACCGACATCACAATTCATCTTTAGTACCGGTCACGCAAGATAAAGAAACATAACTGCCAAAAGGATTTTTTCCAATCTGTTTAGAGATGAAGCATTGCATCCTATAATCCCATCCCTTTGTCGGAAGCAATCCTCCCAACATGCAACCTAAAGGATACCCTTAATATAGGACACCTTCTCTTTTCACCTCGATGTGCTATTAGCAACGCAAGGGTAAAAAAAATTCAGTCAAATGAGGAATCTATTTCCACCTTTCCGATACATCTGAGCTGTCCATGCATTTGAAAGTTCAACTTGACCACGATTTTCGATATTAAAAAAAAAAAAAATGCAGGATCTCAAAAACAATGCAAGGATTTATTTGCTCAAACATTCATCCTGAGTTAAATCCCAGCCATCCGACGACCATCAAACTCACAAGAACCCTAAAGCATATTAACAACAAAGAAAGAATACAGAAGTTACCAAAAGAAAGAAAAGAACGCATGTGGCAAAAGGCCATCCCCTGTCATGGGAGAGAATCCTTCTTTAAGGACTACCCACCAGAACTTTCTAGCTGCCTCAACCCGTTCCCAGGCCATGGGGTCCCTCCCACGGTTCCCAGGGGATTCATCTCCCATTAACTCTCCATTTATAAATATGATTCAATATCTCCCATCTTTTCTCAATCATACGCATCGTCAAAGAACATCACAAGAAAACCAAACAAAAATGAAAACGGATGGCAAAAACATTCAAAACGATACAGCCTATCGTTCAGATTTCGTCTTCAAATCCTTTCCCGTTGATCCAAAGGAAGCATGCTACAACTTTCTACCCATCATAAGAAACAAAAAAAACAAATTTTAATAAGAAAGATAAGCCCTCCACATGAGATGAAAGGTAATATATTTACACGAACCAGTCCAGACTTCCCTTCCATCCAGTCTTCCTCACTCAATCATCGGAGTTCCTTCACCGCCCCCGCGGCTCTCTTCGCGGTCACCGGCGCTCTTCTCCGAGCACACATCCCCGCCTCGCTCGTTCTCCGACGCCTCCTCGTTCGCAATGTTCTCCGATACCGACGCTGCCCCCTCGCTAGGAATGTTTCTGCCGTCGATATTGTTGTCATTGCTGCCATTGTTGTGGTTGTTGTTGTTGCTGCTTTTGTTGTTCTCGTCCCTGTCCCGGCGCTGGGCTTCCAGCAGCTGAAGCCTCCTTCTCATGTCCACCATCTCCCTCTCCATCAAGAAGAGCCTCTCCTTCAGCGTTAGGTTCTCCTCCTCCAGCCGTGCTATTTGGGTGTCCTGGTTGTCGACCCGGTTCTCGAGCGAATAAGCCGCCGGACCACCGTGCTCCTCCCCGGGGTACACCATCTCGAACCGGCTGAGGTCGTGGTCCAGCCTCCGCTCCACCTCCAGGTGCTCCTCGACGTCGCTCTCGCTCGACCCGTCGTCCACGTCCTCCTCCTCGTCGCCGGCGCCGGCGGGACGGGTCTCGTGGCTGCTCGGCGAGCGGAGACGGATGAGGCCCTTCATGGAACCGTACCCGTCGACACCCCACTCCTCCTGGGCCATGTCCACCAGGCCCTCCCGGCTCGGCGAGAACCTGGGCGTCGGAAGGATTGCCGGCGTCACCGGGCACGGCGACACCAGCGACGCGATCCCGCCGGCCTTCTTGGCCCGGATGATGAAGGAGGTGGTATTCCGAGGAGCAAAAGGGGCGAAACGGGTGAACTTCTTCTTCGGGTAGAATCTCCGGGCCTTGACCCGGTTCTGGAACTGGAGCTCCTTCAGTGCGGGGGGCTTGTAGCCGGATCCGCCGGGGCCGGCTCCACCACCGCCGGATACGACAACACCCGGGGCACCGGCGCCAGGGGCAGCGGCAGCCGCGGCCTTCTTCCTCTTATCGGCGGCCTTCTTGCTCTTCCAATTCATCCTCCCGGGCTTGGCTCCCCCAGCGACGCCGGCGGCGAAGACGGGGCGTGGGTTCTGGAACACCATCGGATCGTCCAACGCCGCGGGCGGCGGTGGCGGCAGCGACGGCTGCCAGACACCGAAGCTCCGGTTCATCATCTGCGACGGATCGTTCATCGATTCCTCTCTAAGAAATCCAAAGCAAGATCAGGTATCAAAGAAACCCTAACCCTACTTCCAATTAGATCTAGGGATTAGCCGTTGAGGAAACCCTAACCCTAGACTGCGATCCCGAAACCCTAACCCTAAGCCTCGATCGAAATCAGGGATTTCGATATGGGGAAGGGAGATCCCGTTAGAGCGCTCCTTTTCCTCTCTCCTTTTGTTTAATTTTATTATTACTTCTTCGTTTCCTTCGAAGAGAGGGAGGGAGGGAGGGAGGGAGAGAGAGAGAGAGAGAGAGAGTTGAGGGGCCAAGGGGAAGGGAAAACAGTTCATGACGTTGAGGGGGCAGGGGTGGATATTTATAGAGGGGACGAGAGAACGGACGGCTGGAATTAGTCGGTGGGAGATGGAAGGCTGGGATTATTGGAGGAGGGTGGGGGTGGGGATGGCGAGCGTGCGGCTATTCGCGTGCGGATTTGTTCGAGTTTTTTTGAGTCAGATTAGAACTCGGATCTATCTGATCGGTTGGAAGTAAAGTAAGTTTGCCGTTATGTTCCAGAAAATTACGAATATTACCATCTATTCGAGTTACCAAAATACCCTTGGTACAAAGACGCGCCAAATCTACCACATCCTAGCGTATCTTTTGGATACTTGGCTGAATTCAATTCCCATTCATCGAATGAGCTGATAAGAATTCATCAATGACGCTCATGAATGATCCAAAAAATAATAGAAATGATGCCGTATCTAGTTTTTATTCCAAACATTCTCTTTCTTTTCCCATTGTTTACTTGAACTGGTTTTCAGCATTGATTTGATCTGTATCTTTGATACGAAAGAATAGTTTGACATCTGAATTACACAATATCTATTTTAAAATCTATATAGATAAATAAAAATAATAATAATATTTTAAGAATTTTCATATGATCCGTTATGAAAAAAGATCATTCTTTTCCATGAAAATGGAAGATACAACATGAACTGGTCTTTATCTAAATGCATGTCTAAATCATGATTACCTTAATTTTAGAAACTTCAATTGTGATCATTGAGTCTTTTCAGCAAAATTTTCTCAAATAATTGAGAATTTGACATCCATTCCCACATGTACTTTTGCTTAGGCTCCATTTCTGTATTAACCGACTATTGAATTTTCATTAAATTTAGTCAAATATTTATGAATACGAAATAAAAGATATTTAAGCAATAAGAAATCAAAAAAAATGTAAAGGACTAACATATTTTCTACCTGAGTTAAAATATTGAGAACTGAAAACCAAAACAAATTTTTGAGGAAAAAATATGCTGACGGAAAATGGAAATAAATATCAGTAGATTTCAGATGTTTAGATTAGCCCTTACAAGATTTTCCTCATTAACAGCATGACAAGAAATGCTAGTTAGTCTGCAGGACTTTTGACATCGTCCCCACGAGTCACCCATCCACTTTTGCCTGGCGCAATATCTACCTTTCACACATTACTTGTGTCAACAGATCTGCATTCAGAAATCCAAAAGGCCTAACTGCTACACCATCCCAATATAGATAAGCAAAACCATCCACACATCCCTTTTTTCTCATCCCACTGCACATGAACACCTCTTTGAGGGGTTGCTTCTTGATGCAGACTTTGGTAGAGGTCTCTTTTTTTGGTAGGAAGATTTGGGAGAGTTCATGCATCACGAGAGCCTCTTTTCCCAACCCTTTTATTTAGTCTAGCAGTTCCCTTCTCTTTTCTCGTCCCCATGTCCTCTCTTAGAATAATCCACTGGCTTCACAATCTGCCCAAAATATCTGATAAAATAAATAAGTCGGAAATTATACATCACGCAGTTTCTCTTCTATCTGAAATCAGCATAAAACAGAAAAACGGAAAAGAAAGAATACATATGGAAGATGTGCACAAAAAGAAAAAATTTAAAAGCAGCTAAACACTTTAAGCCCATTGAACATCAAAACAGATCAGACAATATGCTCACTCACACTTACTCAACAGCCTTTTAGGCTATTAACTGAGAAAAAAAGAAATCATCTTGTTGACAATAAGTAACACTTAAAAATCTGTAGTTAAAGAAAAGAGAGACTTCTGCAATGTTGAAAGCATAACCCTTTTTTTTAGCTTCAATAAAATCATCAGCCTCAAGCAATGTAAAAACCCAATGTTTTATGTACAAATAAAATTAGCGTTAACATTCCTTCCATCAAGTTCTCATAATCTTTAGCTTTCCCTTGCATCACATTCGTATATCAGTGTGAAAGATCACTATGATATTTAATTTGCAAGTTAGTTTAGAATAATAATAATCATGAAGGCTTCATCCAGCCTTTCCAAGAGTATCAGATTACTAGCAAGTGCCAAAGGCAATGATCTAGCATCCAACATCCATCGGTTCAGTCAAAAATAGTTTGCTAGGCTGCATATAGATCAAAGAGGTCTACAAGGATTTCGTTTTAAAGACATCAATCTGAACATTTTGAATCCTACCAAAGGCAGTAGACCACCATCTTGCCTGAACTGTTTTACCCAAAAATCTGATGAGCCCTTTGCTTGGTCCTCCATTTGTTTTCATGAGATGTAAAACATACAAAACACATGCGCATGCAAGCAACAGAGACCTGTGTGTCAAGATTTCAATTTAATGACATTAATCTGTTCATCTAGAATATTAGCAAGGACAGGGAACCAAATCCTGCTGACATATTTGCAATTCTTAATGCTGTTGAGCCCTTTTCTTTCTCCTTCATTTGATTTCATAAGATTATTGAGAGAGATTTTCCTAATGCAAACAGATGGAACACTGTTCAGATGGTCATAACCCAGAAAATCATAAAATTCAAACTAGGAGCTCCAGACATTAGTGAATCTCAATTTGCAAGTAGCATGCAAAGAAGAATAGTTAATTATATCTGCACCCAAATGCCAGATTTGCATGAAATTGGAAAATCCAGTACTTTGCTGACGATTTTGATTCAGTTTTCAACTTACAAATGGAAGAACATAAGCCTCACTTTCATTCTGAAAATCAATTTTAGCAATCAACTTTAGCACCATTTTGTGTTTTCAGAAGCTTCCTTTGGAAGCATGATCTGCTTCATACATATAAGCAGTCACCTAGTGAGTGCAACAATCACCTCAACTTATGAATATTAAATTAAATCCAAGAGAATAGCCATCAATCTGTTGCAATCATGACTTTTGCTGATCTATTGTGTTCACGGAGCATACTTCAATAAACGTACATTTTTGATGATTCTTACCAACTTGGATTTTATGTACATCTTGGGCAGAACTGACATGATGCATTTCACATCACGAAACGTAATGTCATTTCAGCAGCGAGTTTGCAAATATAAAAGGTGGAAACTTGGAACTAGTAATTTGATAAGAAGAGCAAGGGGATTTTTTTTACCAAGGTACCATAGCCTTTTTGAGAGGGTAAATATGCTCATCATAAATTTGTAGGGGGTTATATGCAAAAGACACTTTTTCGTTTGATACTGAAAAGCATCAAAGTCCTTCAACTCATTGACACAGTTAACAGGATCAAGCATACAGTGAAATGCTCAAAGGCTACAGGATTGCAAAGAACTCATAACCCTACCATCACTAATTGGATGAAAGCTTATAAAGGTTTGTGTTAATTGTACAAAGTATCTCAGCTCAACCACCCTCTTGGAACATATGTAAATTGATTATCCATAATTAGGTGCAGATCATAGGAAAGCTGATGGATGGAAATCTATTAAAGTTTAAACAATGTTAAGTTAGCAAGGCAACCAATAGCGAGTAAAGAAACTTGCACTTCAGTAGAATAATAAGAAAGTGTAGTCCATGAATAATAAAATCATGCCTATAAGATCATAGATGAAGCATAGAATGGACTAAAGAATTTCAGCATGTCCCACTGTCCAAGCAGGAGAAAGTGGCAGCCTCTCAGCAGCATTTGATCCTTCAACTTATATTGAATTTCTTTATGCCCAACTGCAACTCAATAGCATTGAAATTCTACCTGCAAGATGAAAAACAAGTGGAGCTTAAATAGAAGATCCACAGACAGTGACTAATGAATTTGAAAAATAATATTCAACAAGCTACCAGATATGCATTGCCTTGAAGATGCTTTCAAGTTTGTCAAGTTAGCTACCTCTTATTGTAGTCAGGCCTGTTATGGGAGATGCAAAGCAAAAGGAGACCATTTTGCTATACGAATCCAGCCACAGAGCCATGCCGGATAGATTCTATGTTAGGCCTTTCAAAAACCGTGGTTATGTTGTTGGGATCATCATGCTGCTAAACCAGATACCTTTTAGGCCAGGTGATTAACGACACCTTTTGCTGCTGACATGCCTTGGATACTGTGGATACATATGATCATTATGGAAATCGTTACGAACACAATAAATTTTATCAGAAAAGCTTAGAATTTGCTTTAATTGGAATTTACCATGTTTTATAGACTGCAAAAGTCCAGCAAGGTGGCATGAATGGATCAACAGTTTCCTTGAGACAGCTTCCTTTTATATTCTGGCATGGGAATCTCAACAAGGTTGCTCTCAAAAGCCAAATGTACTAATAGGATGATCTAATATCATGGTTTTTTACAATCTCTACTATGTGCTCCTTTGCATTTCATTTGTTAAAAAATTTTGGTCCCATGATGTTTTCTCTGCATTCATTTGAACCTTCATAAAGTTTCATGATGTCATTAATCAAATTAAATAATTGACATATCATACATCAATCAGGTTTCAATCTGGTCCAAAAGCCTTTGCCCCTGCAAAATCTTTTTCTTCTTTTGTTTACCTAATGGGTTAAGTCCCCACCCTCCCATCATTCCCATGTGTGGAATCCTACAACACTATGCTCATAAATCCCCATATAACTTTGAAAATATTCATCATCTTATCATCTTTCAAAGTAATCTTAAATCTCCATTTTATAGGCTTCCAATATTAAAAAGACATAAAAAAGGAAAAGTCAGTATTTTCATCTTTAGAGGTGATATCATGGAGGGAGATGCTTTACATTATGCTTGCTCTATGAAAGGCTACAACTTTTGCAATGGAAAACCTTCTCAACTGAATTAAGAAATAAAACAAAATGTGATAGCAGATGTGCAAGAGAACATTACCAACACAAAAAGCTGAAAGCATGAAGCTTGTAAAAGTTAGCAAGGTCATGCATTAATTTGAAAACATTTCTCCCCACACCATCCCCTCATCACCACAGCTCAAAAGAAGGGGAGAGAGAGGACTGGAAAATTTTTAGTTGCAAACCATGACATTACTAGATAATTGAGCACTTGAGAAGATCAACATATATAGTTATCTCCAGAGATATTCAGATTTACAGATGGAATGGATTATTAATTCAGAGTGATTAGTCCAACATCAAGCATGTGGTAAAGATCTCTGAAAACAAACTAATCTTCACCAAAGTCTACCCATGCTCAATTAGACACCAGGTTTTCTGAGACAGGAATTTTTCTGCACTGCAAGTCTGCAACCAATGTCATACCTATAACTTAGAAAACTTGTCCATATAAAGCACAATGTAACATGTAATTCTCCATCTTTGCCCTGAAAAAGCCTGCGGGCGACAGTGATGCATTAGAAAACAGAACTGAAAATGCCATAAACTTCACCTGGAGTCTCAGACCTTTGAAGAAGCATGAAATGATAATCAAATTGGAGATGCTAGACTTTGTACTTCATAAATATAGATATGGATGAAAAAGTACCTGTACATGTCACAACAATGTCAGCCAGAATAGTCGATCAGATTGAAGAGTATCCTCTCCTCTCTGATGGATCTGCAGCCCTAGACAATACATTTCCATATCAGAAAACCATTGGCAAATTCATATATATGTCTAACGACATTTATCTAGTAAATATACCTTGTTAAATCATCAGGCTTACAATATTGCCTCCATGCAGCAGAATGTTCAGTATTGTATAACTGAAATCTGATACTACTAATGCCATCCACGGGGATAGAGTAGATTTACAGAGATTCAATATGACACTCTTGGCATGGAACCAAGATATATAATCATTTGAGATATAATTATGGTTATACATATACAGTCTTCTAAATGAATGCCTTATGTATTTCAAAAGTTCAGTTAACCTATAAGAAATCAATGCTCCACTATAAAAATATTTTATATAGTTGGAGGAAAACTATATCTGGATGTAATACTTTGTTGTGCCCGAAAGGCAGAATTCTCATAGAACACCTTAAAGGAAAACCCTACTGAGTCGATAAGGATTCACCCCAACTAGGCATGGAAAGGATTGTTATTACATGTGTTCCTCAAGAAGATCTCCACCTTCCAGTTTGTAAAGAGAGGAAAGGATAATCGAGCCTAGTTCAATCCATTTACGTAATCAGAAAGATTTTTGTTAACTACTGAACAGAATATCCACATGTCTGCTCACAAGAGGGTAAGGTTAGGGACAAGTTGGGTGTGTGTTGGGAAAGTTTGAAACCAATTTGCTTAGATATGCAACTAGTCACCTTCATCAATGCCAATCGGTGATCACATGCCCCTGAAAAGGGGGCAAAAATAACAAATTCGATGTTGAAATGCATCATACACATAGAATCTTAGGCTGCAAAGCCACCTTGATCCTAATTTCACAATGACAAATAATGAAATTAAATTAATGATCTGCACATGTTAATATTTGACATAGCTTTCCTGCAGGAGAACTTCAGAATTATCTGAAGATTTGCTGGCATATTCTGTTATGCATTTCTGTAATGAAAATTAATATAAGAATTTTTAAAAAGAATAATTCATCAGATCATGAAAGCAGCTCCTTATCAACAAGTTTACTGAATTCCTAACCAAGCTAAATAAAAAAAATAATGCATCATTTTCAAGAGGAGAAAAGCTGAAAAAATTTTCCTCCTTACCATTGTAATATTTTCTTTACAGTTTAATGAAGCCTAACTCAAAACCCAGCTGTATACAAATTAACCAATGATTGCTATTGAAGCTGCAAAATTCTGGCCCTCAAGCTCCCCTGATCCAAGACTAAGAAGGTAAGAGTATCGGGTTCTATTCCTTTATGTAGCATTTCCTCTACCAAGTTTTCAGCCTTAACAACTTCCCCTTGGCTACAATAACCCCATACAAGAGCAGTATATGTAAAGGCATCAGGAGACAAACCCTTCTCCTGCATCTCATAAAAGAGTTTAAGAGCATCCTGAAGACAATCCATCTTGCAATGCCCATCAATCAATACTGTATAGCACACTACATCGGGTTCAATCTCCATAGCTTTCATACCATTCAATAGTTTCGAATACTTGGCCCTAATTTCAACTTTTCTTTCTTCCTTATCAATGCTCAACCAGCCTTTGCGCAAGGTTTCTTTTAAATGACCATCCAACATTACTGTGTATGCAATCACATCAGGTTTAATGCCCCTTTCTATCATCTCAACAAACAACTGACAGGCTTCTTCCAAGCGGTTGGCCTTGCAGTAACCATTCATTAGTGTAGTGTACAAAATAACATCAGGATTAAGACCTTGTCTAACCAGATCCCCAAACCAAACCCGAGCATTTGCCAAATCTCCCACCCGAGAATAAGCTGCAATAAGTTTGTTATAGGAAATCTTATCCGGAGCAACATGCATCTCTAACATCAATTTAAATACCATGGAAGCTCTCTCAACATCCCCCTTGTTACAGAGCTCACTTATGAGTTTACAACGAGCAATCTCATCCACTAGAATTCCTTCCCTAATGGACCTGAGAAATAGCTTGTAAGATTTGTCTATGCAGCCTGATATTAAGTAGCCATAGACCATTGCACTGAAAAGAACTACACCCTGAGCAATTCCCCTCTCTTCTAATATTTTAAATAGTATTTCTGCCTCCTTTAGTTTGCCACCTCTACAGAGACCCTCAATTGCCACAGCATAGGTGAGAGGGTTGGGCTCCAAGCCTCTATTCATCATGTAATCCAAAAGGTCGAATGCCTCCTTAACAAAGCCATTCCTACAAAACCCGCCAGCAAGTATATTATAAGTAACAAGATCAGGTTCCACATTGACCTTCACCATATCATGAAAGACCTTCTGCGCATTATACATTTCTCCCTTGCGGCAATACCCACTGATCAAATTTGTATAGTGAATTTTGTCGGGGGCCAACCCCTTGCTCTTCATTTCTTGAAACAATTCCACTGCATCTCTCATGTTGCCAAGCTTACAATGTGCATCTATTGCAATATCATAAAGAACCTCGTCAAGGCAAAGCCCCGAGTCCTTAAATCTCTGGAAGTACTCCACTGCTTCAAAAGCCATGCCTAACTTGCACAAGCATTGAAGGACAAAACTCACGATGATGGAATTTGTTCCAATACCCTTTGACACCATCTCGTCATAAAGATATAAAGCTTTTACAAGGTTGCCAGTTCCACAGTATCCCCGGATAAGACAACCATAACTACATGCATCTGGAAGGACATTTTGCCTTGCCATATCCTCTAATAGCTTTTCAGCCTCTTGTAGTCTCATCTCTTTACACAACCCATTGATCACCTTATTATAAGCAATAGCATCCACATGGACACCCTCTCTCGCTATTTCTTTAAGTATTGCATAGCCTAAATCTGATTTCCCACCGGCACACATGCCTTCTATAAATGTGGTATAAGTGATCACATCAGGCTTTATTCCCGTTTCCTTCATTTCCCTCAGAACATCAAGAGCTTGGTCTAATTCTCCTGATCGACAGAGAGCTTTTATCACTATAGTGAACGTATATGCATCCGGTCTCATTCCAAGTCTCTTCATCTGACTATAAACTGCCATCACCGTCTCCAAGTCACCATCTTTAGCTACAAAATTCATAAGGAAATGGCAAGATCTCACCTTTGGGACAAAACTCAGCTTACTGAGCTCAAAGAATGCATCAATGGCCTCTTTGGGCTTCCCACAGTTGGAGTAGGCCTTGATCAGCGCATCAAACACACAAACCAATGAATCCGAGCCAATTGATCCCCGAGCAAGGGCGGCGAAGAGTGCTGAAACTTCTATTCCCACGTCTCCATTCAACAAGATCAATTCAGAGAACAGAGAAATCAACTTCTTTTTGCAACCCGAATTGGATAGTATGCGGACGATCGCCGAGTAGGTGGAAACGTCGTGGCGGAACCCGCGCACCTTGCTATCGTTGAAGAAGGCGAGCGCGATGTCAGGCTTCCGTGCCATTCTTTGTAAAGTCTCTGCCACCTGAAGCGAAGTCAATCCACCAGAATTGGGGCCGGATTTTGTTTCGATACTGGAAGGGGTTCCTTGAATTAGTGCAGCAGTGGCAGAGGAGAAGAAGAGAGGGGAATTGGGAGTGACAGCTGGGTTCTCCTCAAAGAAAGATGCGATCCTTGGGATCCGTAATGGCCATTTGAGGGGCAATTTGGATCGGTGGTAACTCAGCATCCGCGGAAGGAGAGGTTTGGATCGGCTATGGTTTCATCATGGAGGAGCAGAAGGTTGGAATTTGGAGATCGAACTGGAGAACAGAAACGAGACGACTGGGGGGAGAGATTGAGAGCTCCGTAGGAAGGGTTTCAATATAGTAGGGTTTTGGCCGGCTAAAACCCTACCGCCAGGCCGCCACCACTCGTGAGGAGACCCCGGAATAGATTAGGGCAGAAAGGGTATCGTCGGGGCTGTGAAATCGGCTGTTTGTTCTCGGACAGCTCCAACGCTATTGGATGACGCGTCTTCTCGTGATTCGATGAGAGTGATGAGATCCGAAAAATGAGTATTTCTTTCCCCTTTTTTCTTTTTTTTAAATTTTATTTATATCAAATATTTATTATATTTTTATCGAGTATTTAGTTTTTTAAAAAAAATATAATGGTGCATAAGTCTCAATTCCGGTCAAATAAAAAGTGGAGTTACTGGTGCAAGGCAGTTTGACCGAAAACCAAGTATGATGGTAACGATGAGAGTGTAATTTAGTTAAAATTTTTATATTTAATTACAAAAAATCTTTAACTCATGAATCACATTGATTTTTTATTGTACTTGATTGATGCTTCTTTCTTTCATGTAGCAAGATTGGTACTATGGCATCTCCTTCACTTCACTTCCCTGGTTTCATAATATAATAATATTATTTAAAAATATTATTATAATTTAATATTTATTATATTAAATATTATTAATATATAATTTATTATAAAATATTATATTTATATCAAATTAATATATAAAAAAATATGCTAATACTCGATAAGCTAAATTGGATATCTTACAGAAATTATTAGCACTCTAATACAATAATATCGATACAAAATCTAATACCAATATGGTAAATCTAATATTATCTTTTTGATTACTCTTCTTATTCACTGACGTAGATGCAGTATTTAGAATTAAGCCATAATAAATTTATTTAGAATATAAATAAAAGAATAAAAAAATAAAATAGAGATACATTTTAACCTATTTTACTCTTAGAGATTAAAAGCATGCTCAAACTTATTATAATTCAACTTGAATTTTCTATATCTTTTTCAAAATCTCATATCTTTAGGCTGTTGTCTGGTTCATAATTACGCCACAAACTATTCCAATATGTTTAGTTGCAATTTCCAGAGTAACCTTTAGCTGATGGTATTCACCATTTTTAAAAAAAAAAAACCAAAAAAAATTTAAAAAAAATGAGACAGGCAAAAATAATAACTGTGCTAGAAATAATCCACACCATCCATGCCTTGGAATAGCTATTCCTAACACAAGCTTAACCGGAACAATTGTTCCTTGGTGAACCAGTAGTTCGATTTTTCCCAAGTTATTAGGAAGCCGTAAGCTCAAACTTATTTCCAGGCTACATATTACCTAAGATTTTATAACCAAATACAACTAAGTACTTTACTAAAACCCACAAGCACAATCTGCCAGTCAGGCATTCAACATCTATGCTCTATCTCCATCCAGTCCTTTCGAATTCCCCTAAGCTCAATTGGGCAGAACTCAAAAGCCAAAATCCATCAAAACTTTATTGCAAAGTATCTAAGAAGACCTTCGTGATTCTGTAAAGAATTTAACTGCAAAGAATTGAGAAGGGCCAAAATTCATGGTTACTTAGCTTAAAGATGTCTGAGTGCTATTATCTGAAGACACAACTCCTACTTTTCCTGGAATTTGTAGAGTTGCTGAACATGTACAATTTAAAAGATATTGCTGAAAAAAGCCTGTGTATCCTGTGCAATGTCCTGCTAAATCCACTGTTAGATGTGTCTTCTCGGATCATGTCATCCGTTCTACAGGAAAATTTATGTCAAACATTTAGGAGCGAACGACATGATTCATGATAGTTGGAACCATAGATTGATCCCAAAATATTTTAATTCCCATACATACTTGTAAACTTAGATAATATCTTTGTGTGTCCAAATCAAGAAGTAAAACTGGGTGGCAAGACAGAAGCTCCAGGTCTAGAAGTCACCGAGATATCACAAAAACTATCCAAGCATCTAGAAGAGGTATGCGAGATTCCACGATAGTAGCTGTACGACTTCTACTTTTATAGCTTTTATACCCCGTCTTGTGGTTCTGCTTCTCGTTCAATTCGTCTAGCAGGGCAAGTTGTCAACCAAACTGGATGATGTTGACAAGATGATATCCTCGGCCATGGCTGCTGATCTACAGATGATGTCTCTCTTATCGATTCTTAAAGAAAGTGCCGGCGCCCTACCATATACCTCACTAATAAGTTCTCTTGCTTTCGAGGTTCTCATTAAACCAAATATCCTTGTTGTTGGAAGTCTAGCTACTAAATTTTATCCATGGCTCGGAGCTTAGATGCTTAATGTCATGAATGGTGCGATATAGAGAGGCTCGTGTACATATCAAATATGAACACCATTACCACTGATATTTTCTAACATGATTCTTTAAAAATATAAATGGTTGAATACCTCAAATCTCTGTTGAAAAAATTAATCATCTTCTATGGAGCCTTGGTCATTGCTTTTTGAGCTTTGCTTATATTGTTGTCAATCCAAAAGACTAAAATAGAAAATTAATTTATATCGATTGAAGAATTGCTTTTCCATTAGATTCTAACTAGAAAAACATTGGCACTTGCGATGAATGACCTGATGTGGCCTATTTGACAGCATGCTAATAAAAGCGATGAAATAACATGAGATAGTATAGCTTGAACCATTTAGGATAACTTCTTCTGATACTTTGTCTCCTCTACAATTTTTCTGAACTTGTTCCATGATTCTTTTTGAACCATCAAGAGCAAAGCTGGCATTTAGCTCCTAATAAACTATATATTGGAGAGATTATTGGGTAAACATAGCAGCGTCCCCGTTTATGTCCCTACCATGCGCAAGCTTTACAAAATTAGCCGCCCCACCGTTGAGTCTTGGCTTCATACTGACCCATCTTTATTATTTATTAGCTGCAAGTGGCTCGATTTAGCAGTGGCTAAAATCCAACTAAATGTGGTTAATCCACTTCAACTACTATATGGATACCATGAAAATTCCCATGTAAACCAATATAAATAGGAAACTTAGCTTTATCCAACTTTATTAGTTGTAGTCAGTCCGTGATTTGAGAGGATGCCACCAATACACGTGCTCCCCCACAACCCGACAGTTATTTCTGTTATTTTCACCCTCCCGCGTACTTTGACCTTCAAATGCGAACGAGTCTTAGCCAACACAATGGAGAGACACAGGATTCAAGCGTGTACTTATCAATTCTTGTCATGTTCGGGAACTAAAAAAGGCAAGCCTTTGGTCGGAAGGAAACAAAAAGTCAACCCCGCTCCTCCCTTCCCTCCCCACCTTCAAATCTTCACGAAAAAGAAGAAAAAAAGAGAGACAGGAAAAAAAAAAAAAGCAAAACATTTTTCCATTTCTTTAATTCCTCTAGAACTCCTAGTGGACTCTCTTTTCTCAGGCTTTTCTCCCCCGAAATCCAACCTTTCTCTTCTCGATCGCTTCTTTCGCTCTAACCACCCTCAATGTCGAGTATTTCGATGGCAAAATCCTATCTCTTCTCCAAAATTTGATGCTTTTGAACTCAACAGAGCTACCAAAGCTGCTATTTTTCCGTCAAAAAAGCCGCTGAATTGGTGATCTCGATCGATCCGTCGATCGATGTGTTGAGGGATTTGGTGGTCGTTTCATGGGCAACACATGCCAGGGATCTTTCACGAGCAAGTATTTCCACGGCTACGACGATCCCGAGAACCGGTCGGTATCTAAGCGGAGCCGCCGCCGCCACCACCACAACCGCCGCAGCTCCTCCGACGCCTCCGGCTCCGCTGACGAACCCGCCTCCCTTCTGATCACCCACGACCCCCCCAAGCAGGCCAGCACCATGCGGCGGGGCGCCGACTCCCAATCCCACTCCGTCCTCGGCCACAAGACCCCCAATCTCCGGGACCTCTACAATCTCGGCCGGAAGCTGGGGCAGGGCCAGTTCGGGACCACCTATCTCTGCACCGAGATCGCCACCGGCATCGATTACGCCTGCAAGTCGATCTCCAAGAGGAAGCTGATATCGAAGGAGGACGTCGAGGACGTGCGGCGGGAGATCCAGATCATGCACCACCTCTCCGGGCACAAGAATGTCGTCACGATCAAGGGGGCGTATGAAGACCCTCTCTACGTCCACATCGTCATGGAATTGTGCGAGGGAGGGGAGCTTTTCGACCGAATTATACAGAGGGGGCACTACAGCGAGCGTAAGGCAGCGGAGCTGACGAGAATCATCGTTGGGGTCGTGGAGGCGTGCCACTCGCTCGGCGTCATGCACCGGGATCTCAAGCCGGAGAATTTCCTACTGGCAAATAAGGATGATGACTCCTCGCTTAAGGCCATCGATTTCGGGCTCTCCGTCTTCTTCAAACCTGGTAAGCTTGTAAAAAATTCCTGTTTTTAAGTAGAGTTTGATGATTTCAGCATGTCTTAATCTTGCCATATATTAGTGCCGTTCTTGTATATTAGTTGATGATGGTTGTCAGTCATACTTGTAACCAATCTAATTCTGCATTCATACTATCATTTAACATAGCTTATTCTTGGCAACTTTTTGTTATTATTTGTCTGCTGTATGGGAGATAATCATATGTATAAAGAGGTAAAATTATTGCAAGAGTTGGAGGATTAATTGTGATGGGTGTGGGTGAAGAAATTGCTTGGTATGGACTCTTCTGTTGTTTTGGTATGGATAATTCTTCCACTTCTATGAAAAAATTTACTGTCTCTAAAACCATTATTTTCATAACAAAGAGTATCCCTGTTTTAACCCTTAAAACAGTGGCTGCTGTTACTGTCCTTAGTTAAAGCTGCCTTTTAATGAGCTGTTGTATCATTTGTTTTGAGTAACTTCTTGAAACACATTAAGTATTCTGACTAGATTGTTCAACATTGATAGAGACACCAAAATTTCAAATAATTCTGTATCATAAATTAATGGCTGGATAATGAAGCGGATCTCTTGCTATAATGGAACTGACAGGAATGACATATTCTGGAACTAGCTGAATCTTCTGTACTTAGTCTATCCTATCTTTCCATTTCTTTTAATCCTTTATACATAATGTAAATTGTATAAAAAGTCGAAAGCTATTCTTAATAAAGAATTCCTAAATCCTAAGGATCAATTATTATTTTGAACCAGGCTTTCCTATTCCATACATCTAAGTACCTCGCTGATCTGTACATGCACCTTTCATATTAACCAAGTCCTACCATTTCCTTCTTGCCTGTTAGGTCCATGAATCCAATATAAATGAAGAAGTTTCAAAACTTCATCAACCAGTGGTTAATTCAAATATTCCGAATTACTTCTATCCACATTGTTGTTGATTTATATTCTTTTCTTGGAACTTCAGGCCAGATTTTCACAGATGTGGTCGGCAGTCCGTATTATGTTGCTCCTGAGGTACTGTGCAAGCACTATGGGCCAGAGGCTGATGTCTGGACAGCAGGTGTTATACTTTACATATTGTTGAGTGGTGTACCACCTTTCTGGGCTGGTATGGTCTCAATTTGCCCTGCTGATGCAATATAGCACTTGTAGCAATTCCTAGTGCTGATTTTGCCTGTTCTTCCAGAAACACAGCAAGGGATCTTTGATGCTGTTTTGAAGGGACACATTGATTTTGAGACGGAACCATGGCCTATGATCTCTGACAGTGCCAAGGACCTCGTCAGGAAAATGCTCTGCTCCCGTCCTTCAGAACGCTTGACAGCCCATGAAGTACTATGTATGTCAGTATCTTCAATTATAATTCATGCCTTCCCCTTGGTAAATATGAAATTAGAGTGTAGACAGTTGCATCAGAACTACTGAACTCCTAGAAGAATCATGTTGGAGAGTGTGGTCATTTTCTTGTGTCTTCATCTTTACATGAATCCATGGTGGTAATACTTGACTGTTTTGCATTACTAAATTTTTCTTTTGATGATTTGACAATTTTTGTCTGTTATCTCATATATACATGAACTTAATATTTGCTGATAACCA
The DNA here is from genome assembly GCA_006176705.1 of Cocos nucifera. NCBI lineage: Eukaryota > Viridiplantae > Streptophyta > Magnoliopsida > Arecales > Arecaceae > Cocos > Cocos nucifera. The sequence continues at coordinate 2,177,976 of QRFJ01000111.1, read as the reverse complement.
TGACCAGCAGACCTTATCCCAAGTATTTGAGCTTAAATTTTATTATCCTTTTGCCTCTCATTCCTGTTTGGTGCTATAGCCGCTGCCACTGAAACTTTTAATGATGATCAAAAAAAGAAACTAATCCTAGGCTTATATGAATCAAAAGGTAAGGAAACAATGGTAATGTTAACTCCAAGTCAGACATTATAGCATTCGGACTTCTGAGATGACAACTTACTTACAAGGAGTTGGGTAGCTTATTTGGACAAGCTACCCACCTTTTCTGTCCAATATACTGTTTGTCTGTGAAGCTTGTATAGGTCAGCAGAGTCAATAAACTTAATGTAAAGTTACTACAATTATGCAGCCAAGCTTTATAGTTTGAGCCTTATTCCTATTTAGCTCTCTTCGAGCTTGTTGTTGATAAGTTAACAATAGCTTCATTTTTAATTTGTATGAATGACTTTCCCTATTCTAACCATAGGTGTGAGGACCAGATGCCAAATTACCAAATATCTTTAATTAGAAGTACCATCAGCTGGTCCACTTCTGAAATATTGGTATATTATTTCATGACAGTACATCCCTGTTTTGCTCTAATGGCCAGGTCATCCTTGGATATGTGAGAATGGAGTTGCTCCTGATCGAGCACTGGATCCAGCAGTTCTTTCTCGCCTTAAACAATTCTCTGCAATGAATAAGTTGAAGAAGATGGCTTTAAGAGTAAGTTAATTTACTCATCTTCAAAATAATATATATCATTTCTAGTTTGTTCAGCTGAAGCTTTTCTCAATTGTTAAATCTAGTCCAACTAGGAGCCTCTCTTTTCCAACATTAAATTGCTGCATCTCTTTTCCAACATCAACTTGTTGCAGCTCTTTTTTTAAGTACCCTATAAGTAGTGCGTGAACTGACTTTCCTAATGTAAAAGAAAGAAACTGCTTTTTCTGCTCTTTAATCTTTGTATATATGAAAAAACAACTGTTCTTTCTATAAATAATCACTATTTTTATCTAATCTTATATCATACTTGTGATTTCTTGTCTCCTTCCTACCGTGATAATCTGCTCTGTAAGAGTTCGAAGGACATGCAGTGACTTAATATATTGCTTTATGCTCTGTTGCTGATAGATCTAAATAAGTATAATCTATTAATCATTGTGCATATTCCTCTTCTCTTTTTAATGTGTGTATTGATGGATATTAACAGGACACAGTTCCATATCCATGACCGATCAGGGAAACCACATCTTCTTCCAGTTATATATGCTTAAGTAAATCATGCTTGTATTTCTTTAGGCAGCCATACAGATGCAAATTCTAGTTTAGGTTTAGGCTCCTGTCTTAAGTTTTTCTTTCTAAACATTACCTTGCATTTCTGTGAAAATGCTATACTATAGTATGCTTTTCTGATAATTGTACTTCATCCTATCAGGTTATAGCTGAAAGCCTTTCAGAGGAGGAGATTGCTGGACTAAGGGAAATGTTCCAGGCAATGGACACAGACAACAGTGGTGCAATCACATTTGATGAACTTAAAGAAGGTCTGAAAAGATATGGTTCTACTTTGAAAGAATCAGAGATTCGAGCTCTCATGGATGCGGTAAGTGACTTTTAAGGAGCTACAAGATTTCTTTGTGACAGTTAATGATAAGACTTAAACAAAAGATATATAAAAAAGACAATGGGCATATTGAAAAAGTTAAGAAAGTTTATAAGTGTAGAACATGACGGTTGCACATTATGTGGGTGCATATTTCCTGTAGTGCCTCTTGCTAGCAGACATGTATTGCTGCTAATGCAACAAAAATTTTAGAATCTTGCCACCCATAGCAAGTGAAAGGACATGGTCTTAGCTTATGTGTTCCTTTTAATGTTTGGTTCTCTTAGTTATTGGAATAGTTAAAAAGTATTATTTTTGAAGTTCAGAGTTTTGTACAAGTTGCAATTATCAAATGAATTAAGAAAGCCTTGTATAACTGGTTTAGCTCATTTTTGGTCACATGGGACAGCAGCAGGGCTACTCTAGGCTCTAGAAAACTGTAAGATCCAAGAAGTATTCATAACAAATGGGGTAGATAAATTTTGTATAACCTATATTGAATGAGAAAATAAGATGATAAGAATTAGATGGGTTTTAATCGTGGATGTGTGAATATGGATGCATTAACTGGCTTTTATTCATTTAATTTGTGGTAAAAGACACCTGTAGTTTTCTTGCTTGATTCCTTCAGATGCATTATTTTTCTTATAAGGGCCTGTTTGCAATTATTTCTTCTGCATTCTTGGGCACTGACTCTGGTAAACAGATTGGCCAAGTGGGTGAGACAGCTAATTCTTTATTCTTTTTACACTATGACTGTCACATTGTTGCTAATGCCTTAGCCCCGAATATCAACCTTTTTGCTTTTTATTTTTATTTTTGTCCTTAAAAATAATAAGTATGTCTTATTTCACTCTTCTGACATATTCTTTTGGTATATCGAGAGATAATCATGATGGAAGAACATGATTTATTTGTTTAACTTGACTGACCAATTTAAATTCGTATTAGGCTGATGTGGACAACAGTGGTACCATTGACTATGGGGAATTTATTGCTGCAACCGTACATCTTAACAAACTGGAACGCGAAGAACATTTGGTAGCAGCATTTTCCTATTTTGACAAGGATGGAAGTGGTTATATAACGGTTGATGAGCTTCAGCAAGCTTGTAAAGAGCATAACATGACAGATGTTCTCATTGAAGACATCATCAGAGAAGTTGATCAGGATAATGTAAGTAACCATCTTCTACAACTTCTTCGACGTGAAATCAAAATCTTCAAATGTTGTAGCATAAACCTCAGTACTAACCATGGCCAGGAACCAACAGATTCTGCACATCGGTGATTAATGTTGGCAGAAAGCATACTTTCTTTCAACATGCATCACCTAACGCAATGGAAATAGTTATGTCTGATATATGTCATTAACATATAGGCATACTTCAGAAAATTAGGTTTCATAAACTTGCACTTACACTGGTGATCTTAATGTTATGTGATGCTGTGGCAATTCTTAAAAATTTCTCTTACTATGTTATTTGCACCATATGGGTCATTTTTTGTTCATATTTAGATTTCAGTTGAATGTTCTCACGTATGTACTAGGTAAACACCCTCAAATTTTTTGGAGAATGCTCTCAGTATCAAGAAATTTGTTACAGTTGCCACTTTCAGGAAGCTAGCCAGCTTCCCATTCTGAAAAATTTCAAGCTGATGGTACCAACTGGCATATATTTATCTTCACATTATATAGTCCATTGGTATGAGCTAATTGAGTCATCACTGATGTTTTCATGTTGATATTTCTATTAGGTTTATTCAGATTGGCTTATGTCTATGTCTATATCTATCTATCTATCCATCCATCTTTATAGGAATGATCTACTCAAGGAAAATGCTGTATGCTTGTTCAAAACTAAATTTTTTTAATGAATTTTGTTTTCATGTCTCAGGATGGTCGTATTGACTATGATGAGTTTGTTGCCATGATGCAAAAAGGTAATATGGGAATGGGTCCAATTGGAAGAAGAACCATGCGGAATACTTTTAATTTTGCCATGAGGGATGCAGCTCAAGCTCGCTGATATTTAACCGCGTACAGATTCTGTCACAAACTTCTCTTATTTCCTCGTTCTGCCTTTTTTTTTTTTTTTACTAGGTTTGTGAATTTGAATTTAGAGAAATGACAGCAAAGCTTTTAAAGATATTTATCAAAGCTTGGAAAATGAGAGAGCTCTGATGTAGAAAGAATATGGGGTCAACAAGTTAAAGATATCTTTGATTGTTAGAACACACTTGTGCCAAATGAACATTTATAATGAAATGACATGGTGAAAGAGGCAAGGGTTCTTTAATCAAACAATTCAAAACAGGTCCAGCCTAGACCCTGATTTGGAAATATCTCCTAGTGTGGATTTTGAATATATTGTGGATTTGTGGTGTTTATTTTTTTTGAGCTACTGGAGTAGTCACAATTTTAAGAGACAGTCTCTGCTGATGATATGGCTTTGCAGTTAACATTCATGCACTTAAATTTGGCTTACATTTACCCATGCAGCATATTTTGGTGCTTAGTTGCCCAAGTGTGTCAAACGCTAAATGCGTGCCATGTAGAAATCTCCACTCACAGGAATTCTATGTTTTATCCAGTGTTTTTACTTTTCTTTGATTGATTCCTGATTTATCTCTAGAATTTCATTCAACTAAGAGAAGGTATGGAATCCTTGGATTAAGAATAAAAATGTACAAGTACTTACCCAGATTGACGACAATGATGTGCGAAAGTGGTGTCTAATAGAGGTGCCAGAAATATTCAAAAAATTATTCCAATAGCTATGAGGAATAATTACTATGATTCCATTGCCTTCTGCTAAGAATTCTTCACTTATCACTCACCAGGACTAAACTATCCTGCAATGGTGAATGTTTTGATCTATTTCTTAGCCGTTTATTGAGATCATTTTTTTCTTTGTTAAACCTGTTAAAATCCATTTTCCTCATCTTTGTCTAATTGGGAGCACCTTTTTATTTTCACAAGTCAAGGAACTTGATTTATGCTACCCTGACCTGGGACAAGGAGACTCGGCTGCAGTAATTATATTACTTAAAATACAAACATTACCTACCTCCGCATCAGATTTTTCTTGACCGTTAGATTAACGAAAGATCCACGCTCCTGTACTGCTTCCCAGAATCTAGTCGCACAAAAGACCCATCATCTAAGTTCAGAAAAGATTACGAAACATATCCTTTCTACAGCAGAACCAGAAAATTTGAAAACATTTTTTCCCAACATCCATCAAGACGAGGATAAAAAACGGCCACCATAGGTTATTAATCTTCGTCGAAAGTTTACTCGGATTAGGATCACGTAATAATCTGGTGGATGGCCAATGAAATGGTCCCTATGCCAAGTTGATCATTATCAGTGGGTCCACATAAACATCTCCTCTGTAAGAATCAAATGGAAGCCGTCAGATCAGGCCTACCCTTAGATTCCAGGGAACGTGGTTGTATCCTTCGCGCGAAAGAAGGATACGCCTTCCTTCGCGCCTTTCTACCGTTGGACCGTCTACTTCGCAGATCTCAAAGCGCTCCGAACTATCATTCATCCGCCTGCAAGGCGAGTAACGGTCGGGGAGGCGCGAAGGAAGACACTTGCGCTAAGGATTGCTGTGTCTCCTTCGTTCCCGTCCCCATCCAATGTCCTCCCCAGAATAAAACACCGATTCCTACTCTCTCCTCTCTCCTCCATACGTTAACGCAAACATATCCAAAATCCTAGCCTCCCCTCGATGCATGATAGCTTCTTCCAGGCCATAAACACCCCCTCCCTCGAAAACTCTAATCCTCCTCTCACCACAAGCACTCGTACCATCTCCTCCCATGGCGGACCACTCCAACAACCAGCTCCTCCAGGAACTCGATGCCCTGAGCCACTCCCTCTACCAAGCCCACACCGCCCGCCGCACCGCCTCCCTCGCCCTCCCCCGCTCCGCCAATCCCACTTCCGATGCCACCCCCTCCGCTGAGCTTGCGCAGTCCGACAACCGCCCTAGGTCCCGCCGCCTGTCCATGTCTCCCTGGCGCTCCCGCCCCAAATCCCAGCGCGAAGCTGATGAGGACGAGGCCGAGAACAACCGCCGCGGTCCTCCATCAAAGAAGCAGAATCCAGGTGCGGTGACAGGAGCAACGGCAGGGGAGAAGAAGGGGATATGGAGCTGGAAGCCGATGCGCGCTCTGTCCCACATGAGGATGCAGCGGCTGGGGTGCCTCTTCTCCGTGGAGGTGGTCGCCGTGCAGGGCCTTCCGACCTCCATGAATGGCCTTCGCCTCTCGGTTGCTGTCCGCAAGAAGGAAACCAAGGAGGGCGCCGTGCAGACCCTGCCTTCGAGGGTCCTGCAGGGCTCTGCCGACTTCGAGGAGACGCTCTTCATCCGATGCCACGTTTACTGCAGTGGCGGCTCTGCCACGGGGAAGCCGCTCAAGTTCGAAGCCCGGCCGTTCCTCATCTCGGTCGTGGCCATTGATGCTCCCGAGCTGGATTTCGGAAACAGTGTCGTGGACCTAAGCCTACTGATTAAGGAGTCCATGGAGAGAAGCTTCGAGGGGACACGTGTCCGGCAGTGGGACACAACCTTCCCGCTCTCCGGGAAGGCGAAGGGAGGTGAGCTGGTCCTCAAGTTGGGGTTTCAGATCATGGAGGATGGAGGTATTGGGATCTATAACCAAGCTGAGGTGGGGAAGTCGAGCAATAAGGGGAAGGATCCCTCTTCTCCTTTTGCTAGGAAGCAATCGAAGGCTTCTTTCAGCGTTTCTAGCCCGAGGATTACAAGACCAGAACCTTCTTCGACGCCAACTAAAGATATGCCGGCGATCGATTTGAAGGGGATAGATGAATTCAGTCTTGATGAGCCAGGCCCTCCTCCCTCGATCTCTCCATCGATCCAGAAGTCCGAACCAGAGCTTAAGGATGATCTAGACATTCCAGAGTTTGAAGTTGTCGAGAAGGGAGTCGAGATTAAAGCAGAAAAAGAGGAAGTAGCAGCAACAGAGTCTGAAGAGGCTGCAGATGGTACATCGGTTTCGAGCGAGGTGGTGAAAGAAGTGGTGCATGACGCCGCCCACCAGACTCGGTTTTCGGAACTGGATGCAATTGCCCAGCAGATTAAGGCGCTCGAGTCGATGATGATGAGGGATGGATCAGATCCTGCGAAGACAGAAGAGGAAGATGAAATGCAGCGGTTGGACGCCGAGGAAGAGACGGTGACAAGAGAATTCCTCCAAATGCTCGAGCTGGAGGACGAGAAAGGCATGCCGGACCGTGCTTCTCTCATGAAACCGGCAGCAGAGGAAGGTAGAAATGCCGAAACTAGCGTGTTTCTATCGGATCTTGGGAAGGGATTGGGCTCCATCGTTCGGACAAGGGATGAAGGATACTTAGCTGCCATGAATCCCTTCGATGTAGAAGTAGGAAGAAAAGAAGCTCCAAAGCTCGCAATGCAAATCTCAAAACCATTCATTCTTGGGGATCAGGAGCTGGCAAGTGGTTTCGAGGTGTTTCAGAGACTGGCTGCACTGGGCTTGGAAGAATTGGGTTCCAAGCTACACTCACTCGCAGCTATGGATGAACTGATGGGCAAGACGGCCGAGCAAATAGCATTTGAAGGAATAGCATCGGCCATCATAAGCGGAAGGAACAAAGAAGGAGCAAGCTCTAGTGCAGCTAGATGGGTTGCGGTCCTGAAAACAATGGCCACAGCGATGAATGAAGGCAGAAAGGAGAGGATTTCGACAGGGATTTGGAACGTGAGAGAGGAACCACTTACCATGGAGGAGATTCTAGCCTTCTCGTTGCAGAAGATCGAGGCAATGGCGGTGGAAGCTCTTAAAATCCAGGCAGGAATGGCCGAAGAAGAACCTCCCTTCAATGTCTCATCTCTGGTTGGCAAAGTGGACGGCAAGAACCCCTTGGACTCTGCCATACCACCTGAAGACTGGGCGAAAGCCTGCAGTAGTGGAGCAAGTATGATCACATTGTTAGTGACCATTCAAATGAGGGATCCATTGCGGCGATATGAGATGGTGGGAGCCCCTGCGATTACTATAATCCAAGCAGTGCGAGCGGATGATGCTGCAGATGAGGAAGGGAGGTACAAGCTGGCGAGCTTGCACGTCGGAGGACTGAAACTGAAGTCAGGAGGGCGGCGGAGCATTTGGGATGGAGAGAAGCAGAGGCTCACAGCAATGCAGTGGCTCGTGGCCTATGGGTTTGGGAAGGCAGGAAGGAAGAGCAAGTTGGTGCAGGCAAAGAGTGGGCAGGATGTGGTCTGGAGCATGTCGTCGCGAGTCATGGCAGATATGTGGCTCAAGCCGATGCGCAATCCTGATCTGAAGGTTTCTGAGCAATAGCAGGGTGAGATGACGAAGCTCTACTTGATATTGTTTCCTTCCTCTCTGAGAGTATGTATTCTGAGCTTGTTTCCTTCCTGTAGTAAAGTTGGTTTGCATTGGAAGCATTACTCAAGTTAGACATTTAAGATGCATGTCAGAAAAGAAAAATAATGAGAAAATTAATTTAAAATTATATATTTTGGAGCTGCTGAATCCAATTAGGGAAACCTTGGTCCAGTTCGGGACCACCTTGATTACTGGAACTCAACACCTACGAGCCCAGTAACCCACTGGTGAAAGGATTGATTCACAAGGAACAAGTGCAGTGCAGATATGTTAAGGATTAGGTTGGCTCAAGTAAGGTCGATCATTGGTGCAAGTTTGTATACAGAGCAAGCTTAAGCATTCTCGTGCGAGCACGTGTGCATACGTGCTCACACGTGCACACGCACGCACTCACCTACACAGAAGAAGAAGGGCTCAAGCAACGTTGGTCATTGGTGCAAGTCCATGTTCGGACCAAGCTTACACACTCACACGCGCACATACGTGCACATACACGTGGTCAGAGGAAGAATGGTAGAGTAAGCCAAAGAAGACCATTGGTGCAAGTCGAGAATGCACAAGAAGAACCACGAAGTTTTCTCTCGGCTAAGCTAACTTTTGTCAGAGTTCTCTTTGGGATTCATTCCTAGCCCATCTCACTTTCCTGAACACCTTTCCAAATTTTCCTACTGGAATACATTTTAGTAGTGGGAATCTCACATTTCAAGGTTCAAACCGGCAACTTCGTTGGCATAAAAAGAAACATCTAGTACTATTAAGCTTGGAATTTCGCCTAACAGCCAGTAATTATATTCTTTTTATAACTACGAAGTTTTTACTCAGCTATTTGTGTCTGGTAATGATCCTTCTGATGCAAAGTCTAACTTTATTAGAGATGTCTTTGGAACATTCATCGTGCATTCTAAACCTGTCGCGACTTGTTTCTCCATCACCTAAATAATCAATCAGTTTAGCTTAAAATGCTGATTTTTATTTCTTTATGCAATTACAAACCATCCTTAACATGTACATCATTCATATTTGTTACTTTTGCTACCACCCAAAATTGTAATCCATGAAACAGAATGGAACAGTAATGTCAAAAATCTCACATCTTGAAAGCCCTTTTTGATCACAACCCCCTTCCTCTGTCCATCTCTTTCTAAATAAAAGATCTAAGAGGACACAATGATCTCACTATCACAACCTTCAGTTGCACCAAACAAACAACAATTGTGTCAATTTTTACATGAATTGCAGCTCCAAGCCTGAACAAAAACAGGTTAATATTCTGAACATGGTGTCCAAGAACAAATATGAATTTTGATGAATTCAACCTGCTCACATAATAAGCACATATGTTGAGTATTCATTACAAAAAAAAAAAAAAAAAATCAATGGATCATGCGTATAAATGACATAAACCACTGTAAACAAGTGTTGTATATCAGAATCTGTGATAAAGTTGCTGAAGCACCACACGTTCAAAATGAAAAGAGACAGGTGTGCCCCCCAAAAATTATTTTGCATGGTCAGCAAGTCAGTTTAGGCAGACTGGTAGCAGAAGATCCAACAATTAATCTAAATCATCTCAAGGAGGCTGCCCAACCACTGAAGAGTCTATTGGTTATCCCCGATGAAAATATGGGTCACTCCCCACATTCAGCAAAAATGGAAGGAAGGAGGTAGCATCCCCCTCATGTCTGACTTTCAAAAACAATCTATCAGCATTGTTTGGAGCCAGGACATCAACTTACGCTGTTGATTTCCTCCAGATCACTCGCAAGACCTCCACTTGTCGGCCTGAAATATTTCCACGCAGACATGTTATCTCTCTTTTAGCAAATCATCAAGCAAATATGACATGATAATGAATAACCCATTTTCTGACATTTATAAAGCAATTGGGCATGATTTTGGTACCTATTCAATGTCTCCAAGCAAATGAAGAAGTTTTTAAATGATCATTTAAATCCACAGTCAAAACATAACTTCAAGGGTGGTAATAGACTTTGTTATCCTTGCCACCAAACAGTTGGCAGCCCACAAAGCGCTTCAGTCATTTATCCACTGGTGCAACTTGTGCGAAGGAAAATCTTCACAGAGCCACAAAGATCTGTTCTGTTTGCTGAATCAAGTGCTACCAAATGGAGTCAATGTTCACCAACAAGGGCGAATTTACATCTGATTGGGCCCGGGAATATAGTTGGCGGACAACAGGGGTCTATTCTCTGTGATAACTCCTTCCCCTCTTTTCTTAATCCTGTCTTGTACTTTTCTCTGTAAATAGTTTTGCTCTAATAAATTCTGGGCGGCCAACTTTGCTTCCCGTTTCCATCAAAAAAAGTTGGTGGTCCAGCAAAGATCGCCAAATCTTCTGGCTCTAATTGAAAAATAAACCTTCAAAAACTGTCTATTGGGGGAGTGGGTAATCTACTAATAGCCATCTAAGACCAGAAGTCTGTCTTGCAGACTTCCATAAATAATACTGGTTGCAAGGACCCAATATGAAATTTCCTGTCCAAGCTGTGAGCCTATTTCAGCCTAGTAGTTGTAACTTCTCTATTGTTGTCTGGAGGTCTGCAATTTTGACAAATTTTCACCAAGGAGAAAAAGCTTTTGATAACCTTAAGGTTGTAAAGGTGTCTTGCATTTAGACTAGCTCTAGCCATAGAGTTAATAGGGGCCTTTCTCTGTATACCTATTTTGGTGAGATATATTGCCTTTTGAGGTGCCAGTACTTCTTTAAGATTTTTTTTGTCTCGTACTCTGTAATCTCCAATATTGAAGAAAGTGAAAAAGTCTCCAACGATTTCTGCCCATGTTTTTTCCCTTTGATTTTAGAGGGTCTTCCACGTAAAATCCTATGTTTGCACTAATCTTTGTTTTCTTTGATTTCTCTTTTATTTGGCATCTTTTACAACAAAGGTCGTTATAGATATTTAATATGTAAGATGATAACATCATCATGAAGATGCATAACATCTCCTATGGTGTTTACTGACGATATCATGTTCTCCCATATGAGGGGGATGGTAATGTGGGCATTGAAAAAGGAAAAAAGAATCACGAAAATAAAAGATAGAATAGAAGTTCACTAGGAATTCTAATAGTGTAAGATTGGGTTACCATTGTGTTTTACATAAAAATTCTATCAGAAGGTCTTTCCTTAAAAAAAATAATGAATTAAGCACCGGCAACGGGTTAATCATTTTGGGCAATTAGCTTACATCCGATCCAAGTTCTTGACTTTGCAGCTTTCATGTGAATGTACAATATGGCATGCAGTGGAAACAGCTGTAATAATGTAACATGCTCAAATTAATGAAATGCTTTTCAGGCAGCCTACAATTTTCTCTATGTCAACAGCAGGTGGCAAATAAAATTCTTAAACAGCATAATTAGCTATACTTTGAAAAAAAAACAATTGCTAATCATTAATCAAATACATTCAATAAATGCAGTTTACTAAGCATCAAATGCGTTTTTTTTTCTAATTGAAGCACCAAATGCATTTAAGAAAACTGTGGGCTGGTTTTGCACAGACAGGTCTTGACCTTTCAAGAGCACCAGCACAACAACTCAGTTTGAAACCACATCAAATGAGGACTAAAAGGAGTTATGAGCTGGCATATCTGAGATGCCAAAATTAGTAACAAGTACCAATACAACTATTATTTTATCTTAAAGACCAGTTAATTATTAAATGTTCAATTAGGGATCTCTAAATATTTTTTTCAACATTAGTTCTGCTTCCAAAAGTTTCCCTTTTGTGCTCTTCCTGATCTCATGCTAAGCATCGTTAACCTCAAATTGAGTGTTCTCTCCAGAGACTCCTTCCCTTCAACAAACCATACTTTCAGGAATTCCGATGGTGTAAGACTTGGTTATAGATTATGATTTATATAAAATTTCTATCAGATTTTGTTTTTCTTTTCTTTTCTTTTTTAATCAAGAGTAAACCCCTGCAATTAAAATTGTTTCAGGTGAACAACTTAAATCTGACTATGTGCCTATTTTTTGTAGCTTTCATGTGAATATACAATATGATATGCACTAGAAGCCTGAAGTAGTTTAATAATACTCAAATTAATGAAATGTTTTGACAGGTAGCCTACAATTTTCCGTGGTCTACAGGTGGAAAATAAGAATGTTAAACAACATAACTAGCTATAGATAGCAAAAAGAACATAGTGCTAAATATTAATAAAATCCATGCGATGACAGGCAATATTATCTCGTGGAACTAAACAAGTAATGCAGAAAGAGCGCTTTTGCTGTTTACTGAGCATCAAATACACTGGGAGAAGAGAAATATTTGCTTTTATAAAATCCACTAGATTGCATATACTTACAATCCAGTTAACACCTTAATAGTATCATACAAGAACCACTGCATCGTAATAACAGGTCCCACAAGTGTGAAACGTATAGGAAGGCTTCTTGTAAACAAATTCAGAACTCCGATGCTCTTCACGGCCTGCAAGGGTGCATGGTGGCAATATAAGATGAACTATGCACTTGGATTTTAGTATTATAGAAGTAAGATAATTGATGTCTAACATAGACTATGAAAACATAAAAAACCAAGTAAAGCTTAGTAATTGGATGTTACCTGCAGGACACCGTTAGCCTTCTTATTGTAAAGAGAAGCAACAATGTTATCTGCAGGGTTTGAAACAATGGTGCCAATGGCCCCAGCTGTGTAACCAGCTACACAAGTTACCCCAAGTTGTTGAGCTCTAGAACAGTCCTCCCTTTTCTTTTGGATAACATTATGGTATAATATGTCTACGGTGTGCTCAAATGATGAGAACATAAGGATGGAAACTGCACATATAAATGTTTTAGGAGAGTTAATATCTGAAATTATCCACAACAAGCAGTAGAAATAAGATGATCAAATGAAAATAACTATTGGAGAAGCAAACAGAAATATTATATTCAGTCACACGTATACCCATACAAATCTGGAAATCTTAAGCATATCTAAATTAGTAATACCATTACTTCACCAGCTACAAGGCAACACTATATTCTTAAATACATGCATTTAAGAATATTTCTCTTTTAAAAAGGAAAAGCTGCTCTAGCATAAATACATCATGTTTATATGCAAATGATAGTTGTTTAAAGTTCTTAAAGCTAGAACCATAGACAACATAAAACCAAGAATCTTTTGAAAATCATTATAAAAGAAGAAGAAAAAGTACATATTTTATATGCCATAAGCACAGTAGCGCTTCTTGGTGATTTTTAGATGCTGTCTTCCTTTTCTTTTTTATCCCCTTAAATCAATTAAACCCATGATGACGTCGAAACAAATAAGATGTGCAATGAAATATCAGTATCTATGAAAGGACTGTAATCAATAATTCATTTCATCATCTACCAGGATAATTTCCAAAAACCAGCCAGGAGAAAAGAAACATGAAACAAGGTAAAAGGAAAATTACATGGAAGATTCCTGCCCCAAAGTGGTAAAAGTCCTCTGTAAAAGCTGCAGCAGAGGGAAAAAAATAAGGGATGACATTCTAATATAAAATAGAAACAAAATAAAATCATATAGAAATTTGGATCCATAAATAGAATAACCTTCACACTGAACAGAAGGCATTTGAACCAATTAATTACATCAGGTCCAAGATGCTTACCCAGATAAGCCTTCAGAGGCAAAAACCCTTGGAAAACCATCAATCAAGCCCTTTGCAAACTTGGGTTGTGTCTGAACACGAACTTTGACCGCTTCAAAAGGACAAAGGGCGACATCTGCTATTACTTGAGCAGATGCACTGCTAATAAAGAAGATAATACTTCTATTATATCCTACTAATATGTCAGAATACATCTTTTTGAAATATTCATAGAGCCCAAACTTGCAGCCACCTTGAACACCATATCCAAAAAATTTTCCAGCCCAGCCTCTCCAAAGGGATGAAGGTCCATGTTCCTTTACAAGGATATTCAAACCCAAGAAAATGCTATTATACTTCACAGGGTTCACCTGGAAAGATAAGCTGCTAAATAAGTATATTTGAAAAAAGAATACATTTAAAATACAATAAATGCCACAAGCTAACTACCATTTATTTCTAGAGCAATAATGAAAATGTACCCCAACCCAACAAAGAAAAGCATAAGAGAATGTCAGTAATCAGACTGATCCATAACAGAAAGATTAATTGGTGCGGTTAAAGAAATTAAACATGCCACAGAATCATTTGCCCAAAGAATCTGAACAACAAGGATTTGTCTCTAATTGGTTTTAGAAGATTCTTACAATTTTTCAGAAAAGAAAGAATCACAATATAGGCATATTCTAAACCAAGTCTTACAAAAATAATAGGGAATCCCAATTTCCTGGTTGCACAAGCATCCCACGAACTTAGAAGAGTATGATGTACAAGATTCTCTGGAGTCTGGAGACTTTGAAAGTAACCAGCATAATGAAACTAACTAAAGGGCATCAAGAATCATTATCCAAGAATCAAAATAATATTATAGAAACAGGAAGATTCTTACTTCTCTAAGAAGAAAGAATCTAGGGGATTTCAATATTATACAGTTACTGACTCTTACAGAGAAAACAAAAAAGTAAGGCTGATATGTATGTTTTCAGTTAACAAAGGAGCTGAGCTTGAACATCTGCTGTCAGGCTGCTTGGAGCTCAAATACCTCCTAAACATAATGAGCCAAGCCTGAGAAGCTTATAATACTTGGCTTGGCTTTGTTTTCTTCTCTCCATCTAACGAAGATAGTTCTCTTTTCTTTATGAAAAAAGGTATTTTGGAGTACCTCTTAAGAGAGCTTCGAAGAGGAACAGAGTGGTGCCAATCCTTGAACTCTTGCCAAGTTTACATAAAGAAGAGCGCCTAACCACCAAGGCAAGAGGGGGTTGGGCTAACGAAGATGCTTCTTTATGAGTCCAGGTTCCAGACAAAATTTGCCAAACTTCTCCACAAACTTCCAAAGAATTTTGAGAATTTGGCCCACGAAAGCCACTAGCTGAATCAACAACAAACTTCTAGACCAAAACCATAAACCCAACCAACAAGACAGATAAATACTAATCTTACTCGCACTAAAGCGAATGAACCCTAACCATAAATCCAAAGTCAAATGAAACTTCCGTGCCAAAACTCACCATGAACATCAATCTAAATAAAAGCTTAAATTTCACCATTTTATCATTATAAAATGGAATATTTTTCCAAAGATAATAGAGAGTGGAAACAAAGACACTAACTTAAATTATTCATGCCAAAACTCTCCATCAAATTCATATCAAAGACATCAGCAAGCAGAATAATTACTTAGGCCACACAAAACCATCACAACAACTACACAAATCAAATTCGTATCCAACAAGCCTCAACAAACAAACCGCAGTTCCAGCTCAAATCCAGACAAAAACAAAGAAAAACAACACCTTTCCTACTCCAATCATCAGAACTCACCTGCATGTTAACCTTCAAGACATCAAGCGGCGTGATGGCGAGATGTGTCGTGCCTGCGCTCAGCATCCCACCGGCCGCACACACCGCGTAGTACTCCGGCGTAAACACCCTCATCCCCTTCCACCATCCCTTCCCCTCCCCAACTTCCCCCATCCCCATTGCCTTCCCCTCCCGCTTCCCTTCAGCAAATCCCCCTCCAACCCTCGAAATCCCCCGTTTTCTTGAACTCCGACTTCTTTGGAGCCACAGAGAAAGAGAGGAGGCGGAAGTGGTCTTCCGGGAAGCGGAGTTCCCGTGAGAAAAATCGAGCCTTTCGCGAAGGAAAATGGACCACGTTAACGGGGGAAGCAAATGGCGGCGGGCTAAACCCCCAAAACCCTGGATGAGGGAAATTACCGAAAAGCCCCCTTCTAGAAGGGGTTTCTACGATTTTGTCTCATTGGTAGGACGGTACTTTTCGGAAATTGCTTTGGCTCATAGATTGGAACCGTCACTTCTCGGCTGAGCTTTGGCTTTAAGTTTAAAATGTCGTGCTTCAATTTTCCAAGCTATTTTTGTTGAATGAATTTTTTGTGGTTGCATTGTTTTGACTTTGTAAGATTTGTTTAGCTAAATCGAAATTTGAGCTTGGAACGCATGCTTGCATGTTCTTTTTTTTGGTAAAGAAACATTGCTTCATCTCAACACAAATAGTAAGCTTTTACAATGGATGGTTCGTATGGAAGGAACTACAAAAATAGTTACATATAAAATACACCTCAAGATCTGAGGGAGAACAAAATAGGAGCAATGGCTCTGATAAAGAAGGACCCTCATATGACGTTGCTAGAAAAAGGAAGGCGAGGCACATGCATAGTTATTTCTGTTATAGAAAACTCTTGTCTGAATCCCGTAAAATGTCTCGGAAATGGCATTAGATCCGAAAGCACGGGGAGCAATTGAGAAATGAGAGCGCTCCGTCGTCAGCACAATTGATATGATGAGTAGCAAAACACCATATAAATCCTAAACAAAAGCGCCTACTTCGTATGCTTGCATGTTCTCTTGAAATTGAGGTACGAATCTATCCTGAATTGACTCTAGTTGAATTTTAGACCCACATTAAGATGAGACGGTGAATATTTTTCCAAAAGAATAGGAGAAATTGGGATAATAATTTGCGAAAACAAACTAAAGCAAATTTTGTTTTATCTTAAACATATTAAATTTAGCAACAAATAAAACAAAAATGCATATTAAGCTTTTGGCTTTACATCTCACACCTATATAAGATCTTGTGCAATAAAAGGTGTGTAGAGAGATTAGAATTGCCTGAGCACTAGATGCATGATAACTACCTTGTATTAACTAAATGTTAGTTGGCAATTTTGCTTTCTAGAATGATGTATTCATGTATCATGCATCACATGCATGGTGTGATATTGCTACTATGTGAGCCCTTAAATTGTGCAACTCGTTTTTGCAGAAAGAGTTGGATGATTTTGATTTTGATGGGCATCTTAAAGCATATTTAAGGCCAGTTTAGATATCCAAACTCTCTACTGATAATTTTTTACGGACATTTCAAGGAGGTGATGAAAAGAATAACTAAATGAGTTAAAATATATATATATAAAAAAAAGGGACACCTTGAGCACTTGTAATATTTCTATTACAAAATAATGAGTGCCACGAAAAAAAGTAACTTTTTGTTACTACTAAAGTATGGGGATTTAGGAGCTCTAAATTTCTTCATCAAGAAATAGGTTTTCTCTCTAATAATTGTAAATAAATAATTTAAACAAGAGAGACAAAGATAGCAGAAATAATTAGATACATAGAATAGTACTTATACAGCATGTCAAGCAACATGCTAAGGTCGAAAGCGAAGTCATAGGTGGCAGAGATTAGTTTGGAAATGTAGAATACATAATAATAAGGGAACAAGATCAGTGCATTTACATCAAACATGTTTAATAAATAAATGACTAAGTTTTTTCACCGTATCATACAATTCTTTGTATTACACTCCACATATAAAAATCCTAGCTGGTTTGAAAAATAAATTAATTATGCTAGTTCTTTTCACATATTATGAATTAAACATGTACATAGATTTGTGTTCAAGTTTCGACATATATTTACAAGCCTTATATGGCTCATTATTACTTCATCAATCAAAAATAAAGAGAAATTTTCTTATGAGATATAATTTGCATATAGGATCAAATAAGGTAATAATAATAATCGACTTATGAATACTTTATAATGTTATGGATATGGAGAGTCACCATTTTATCCTCCTAAGATCCACTCTCATAAAGTGTCAAATAGATTTCTAAAAGTTGCACCCCGTATATACACACACACAAGTACATTATAATTCCAAGTATTAGTTCAAAGTGCTTATTTTTCCAACATGCCAATAGTTCATAGCAAACGAGTGCAAATTCAAAAAGATAAAGAACATAAGTATAAAGGATTCGTTATTTGAATCCTCTTATACATAGACTAGATAAACCTAACTAAATATTTTTTTAACTCCCTTTTACCATCAAGGAGACCACATAGTTGAAGTATTAATAAAGCTAGAAGTAAAAGATGGTCCAATCATCATGTTGCTAGATAGGTAGTCCTCGTTGCCAAATGGTTGCTGAAAAGTGTTAGGCAATTGAGTAGGAGCAACCAGTGAAGCCCTACCTTCTCCTGCAATGATCATGTTGTTATTAAAGTAGTCATTACATCTAATAGATTGTTGAAAAATTTAGATAATTAAGAGCAAACAATAAAGAATTACCTTCCTTACCTACGACATCTGAAACTGGAAATCTTTTGTGCTCGACAATGTCATTCAGTACTGGTGGTTGAAGTAGTGAGTCAAATTGAGAGACATTATTGATATTGGATGTGCCAAACTCCATCATACTAGAAGCTGGAAATTGCAAGTGGTCCATAGTGTAACTTGCTGATGGTTGGAGTAAGGATGGGGAGTCAAACTGAGAGATATTATTGATAACTGATGTGCCAACCCCTGTCATTATATGTGAAACTGGAAATTGTGAATGCTCTATAGTGTAACTTGCAGGTAGTTGAAGTAAGGATGGAGAGTCAAATTGAGAGACATTATTGGCATCAAATGTGCCAACCCCTATCTTCTTCATACATGAAATTGAAATTTGTGGATTCTCCATGATGTAATTTGCAGGTAGTTGAGGTAAGGATGGTAAGCTAAATTGAGAGATATTATCGACATTGGAGGTGCCAACATCTGCCATCATGTTTGAAATAGAAAATTGTGAGGGTGCCATAGAGTAATTTGCTGGTAGTTGATGCAAGATTGGTGAGTTAGACTGAGAGACACTATTGGCAATAGGTGTGCCAAGAGGTTTATTCCACTCTATCAAGTCATATATGCTTAGCTTACGTATCTTTGTAGGCAAAGAGCTGTTGATATTATTGATATCATGAATGCTAGGCCTATGTCTCTTCTTAAACTGTAATTGACGTTTGAAAAACTTTTGTGCATGACTGGCAACTTGGGTTGGAGTTCTTGTGGTAACAAAATTCTTGGCTATATTCCTCCAATCACCCCTTCCATGCACATCCATACCAATCAAAAACAACCTGCACATTAATAAGGAGCTGCTTAATATTGTGAAACAAACCACCAGCATGTAAAGAATCATATACATTCTTAATTTTTTAAGATATTAAATAATAATAGGATATTTAATTTTGTAATTATGTAAAGTTAAAAAAAAATCAATTCGCTAAGTATCTTGGATATATCTTCTAAGAAATCGCACAAATGAAAAATTAAGCGTTTAACTTGTAATCTTGCAATTATAAGCATTTAACTCATAATCTTGTACATGATTTTATTAAGGATCTAATAGTATTGTCATTTTTCTCTTAATCAAACCGATCTATGTAGGATCTTATTCTATAAAGGTACACAAGATTATTCATTTCATATATCATGTCTATAACATATTTTTTTTTCAAAATTTTGATGTTATTATTTAATTTTCTAGCTATAGGATTTTTGAAAAAGTGAAATAATAGAAGTCATAATGAATAAAAAATCTTAATGGAACAAAAAGTAATGTATGATGTGATAGCCACATATAAAATTATAATATATATTTTGTCAAGAATATGTAGGCATAAAAATATACAATTGCAGGTAGGTGATGTATAGAGGAAAAATTATATATGCATTATATTACCAATTAAAATTTGGAACAACCAACTTATCTTAAACAACTGGATACGGTATGTGCATCCTTCTATTCATATTTAAAGCATTTAGGATAGTGTATTAGAAATAATAAATATATTGTAATAAATTAGAAATGTTAAATATTTTCATTAGATGGTAGTGCAATTTTTTATAAGTTGATGCGTATAAAAAAATTAAAAATCATAAACTAGTTTAAGAATCTAATTCTAAATAGCACATTTTAAAGGAAGAGAGCAAACCTTAAACAAAATGTATTGCATTTGTTTAAATTTTTTTTTAAAAAAGAAAAGATCGATATGAACCTAGATAGCTAATCTAACAAAATATAATATCTAAGAAAAATAAATATAGATCTATGAGTTAAATTAAATTACAAATCAAATCACCAACAAAATGAAAAAGTACTCTACGTTCAATGAGATTATTATAGTAATACTTCTATGAAAATCTTTAAAATAATTTTAACATTAATGCTGATTATATTTCAAAGATTTCATATAACATATGTCAAATATTATTGACAATGAAATTGGTGTAGGTTATAGATACTTAAAATAATATTATAAGCATATGAATTATTCATTTCATGCATGCATTCAAAGTATAGAAGTGTTACTTATAAATTAATGATCTAAAGTCAGATATATTTCATTTTTCAAACTCATCTCCATATTTATCGGAGATGTGATTGTTTATACTACATTGTTTAGCCACGCGTCCTCAATGTATATGCGGATGAGTTTTGAATATTGTTTTTATTCTCGTAGTTATATCCATATATTTCGGAAATATGGAAGCACTAACGACACACCACAGATCTGGATACCTAAATCTAAATTGTATTTGTCCATAACAGAACAAAATAGGAGATATTTTTGACCTCTTATTTGTTACATTCCAATATAATCTAAAATATAATTTTTTAAAGATAATGAATATCTTCTAAAGATTTTTAAAATTTATTTGAATACAAATAAAATATTATGTAATGCAATAAAAAATATATAATAATAAATATCTATAATATTAAAACTAAAATATTTATATTTACTAAAAATAAATATAATATAATTTTGTAAATAAAATAAACTCATGCTTAACTAGACATATTTTGGTAAAAGACTACCAAATTTTAAGTTTGTAGCATGCAAAAAAGTATACAATATTACTGTTATAATTTAAGAGTAACTTCAAAGATATTTTTCATTGACTGTGAATATAAATACATAAAAGTTTGGATGAGATTATGATGTGATATATTTTTTAAAATATATATAATGGATTGCATAATGAAAACTAAATTTGCTAACACACAACACATATATATAAATATTTCATTATACTTTACAAAACTCATTATATATTTATAGTATTCAAAAGCAACCTAACATATCCTCTATTATGTAGGGTTATATGTACAATGCAAATCACGTAAATTTTAAGATAAATTTATAAATGAATCTACAATGGCAAATAATATATTATGATGCACTTTTAAGAGAGCTAACAAATTATAAAAATGCTAATACATTTCAACATGTAATTTCATTTATTTTTAAAAAGGTTTAGTACTATATATAAATAATATATATATATATATATATATATATATATATATATATATATATATATATATATATAATGTTAATGTGATTAGTTAATAGAAAGTTTTAACAATTTTGATAACTCTAAAATAAGTTTTATTTTTGATATAACAATAAGTAAACCATAAATTATGTATTTGATTATGTGAAACCGCCATGTACTCTCGGAAAAAGAAAGAAATTATGATGTAAATAAGTTTTCTATAAACAATCATTAGTAATATCTACTGCATCTTTAAGATATATAAAAGATTTTATATATCCAAATGAATCTCATAATTTGGTATTCATAAAAAAACCATCTGCATTCATGCAATTTTATTATATTTTATAAATTTTAATTATGAATGTAAAAAGAAATAATGCATAGCACTGTAGATTAAGATACAATTCAATACATTTCTTGGAGGAAAATAAATTAAAATACATAGGGGCATCAATTTTGAAGATTAAAGTACAACTCGATATGCATAGTCTTTATAAGTAATATAGTAAATAAAATAAAATAGAACAAGATACTCATGATATCGATTTGTTTGAAACATGATTTATTGTTAGAATTTATAGAAGCGGAAAATCTGAATAAAGGTGCATGCATGCATGTGTCTATATTTTATGAGATTTCATACAATATAAAGAAAGTATTCATAGAATGCAATAAATCTCCGATATATTACTGACCGGATATGTATAAATTAAATAAATTTTTAGTGCATATAAAAGAAAAGTTTAAACTTCTTTCCTAATTAAGGATAGCTAGATACATATCAATTATTATTGCGCTCTAAATGAGGATGATATGGTGCAGCTCCTACATTCAATTAATTAAAAAGATCCTGAACCAAATCATAAATTCCACCAAAAATCCTAAATAAATATATTCATACATGAGAAACACAAATTTCTAAATCATGATTCCATCAATCTATGTAAATGACTTGAAGATATTATAATTTAATTATCAAAAAATTACAAACCTATGCTCCTCCTCAGTCCAAGGCATCCCTTTTGTCGATGTTG